>JAQZBX010076279.1:0-14457 GCA_029593785.1 Cabassous unicinctus | reverse complement strand
TACTGAAATGATTTTCCATGCATTCAACTTCAGAGGAATTCTCATGGACTGTTGTTACAAAGAGTTCTGGGTACAGAGACTGCATGGCCAGGAGAGCCTCAGATGCAGAGAGGGAGCTGATGTGCCCTATGGGGAGAGGACATGCAAATGGGGTCCCTCCCTCTGGTCCTGAAAACCACCCAGGGCCCGACCTTGTAGCAATGAAAGAGGCCCCCTTCCCCCTCCCCTGAGCTCTCCCTATTCTGTGCCCAGGACTAAGGAAGAGAAGGCAGCATGAAGTATGTGCTGAGCTGGGCTTTCCATTGGTCAATTTTCCATGGTAATATTATTAAGAAACTGGTGATATAGCAGTGTGAACATATGTGTTTTATATTTGTTTTTGTGTGTGTGTGTATTTGTGTTTGTGTGTGACTGTGTGAATCAACCTTTTGAAAAAGTTCTTAATACCAGCAAAGCTGATTCTTGAATTTTATTACCAGGAAGGAGGTCTTTAAATGTATTAAAGCATACTCATTGTTAAAGGAAAAATAAAATTATAAAATCCTATACATTAAAGAAGAAAATTTCTGGTTCATTTCCTCTAATTAAAGTCCAGAATTAAACTTTAAAAACAAGTTTTCTGAATTTCATTAAATAATTAACATTTCCAATACTTCTTACATACATTTAAATCCTATTCAAATATAGCTGTAGTTTCACCCATTTCCCCATTCTTCGGGTCCCTGATACCTCTAATGTAATTTCTGCCTCTATTGCTCATTCTAGATTTCATATAAATGGAAATACATAATATTTGCTCTTTTGTGACTGGCTTATTCCACACAATGGGATGTTTCCATTTCAAGATTCATCCATGTTGTCACATGTATCAGAAATGCATCCTTCTATTTAAGTTAATAATATTCCACTGTAGGTGTATGTCACATTTCATTTATCCATTTATCTGTTGATGGACACTTGGGTTGTTACTACCTTTTGGCTATTGTGAATAATACTGCTATGAACATTGAGGTGTACAGTATCTGAGTCCCTGTTTTCAATTTTGGGGGGTTTTTACATAGAGGTGGATTTGCCAGACATATGGTAATTCTGTGCATAAACTTTTCAGGTACATCCAAAATATTTTCCCCAGTGGATACATCATTTTACATTCCCACCAACAATCTATGAGGGTTCCAATGTCTCTGCATTTTTGACAACACTTATTTCCTAGTGTTTTTTTTTAATTAATGTATATCTTAGTGGGCATAAAATAAAGTAGTATCTCTTTATAGTTAGTTCTACATCTGTTTTGGCAGTGTGGTGCCTCTAATTTGTTTTTTTAATATTTTTATTGAAGTTTATTATTCATACATGAACATCCATAAACAATAAGTGTATATTAAAAGTTGTGAACTTACAAAACAAACATGCATATCATACAGGGCTCCCAGACATGACCCCAGCACCAACACCTTGAATTGTTGTGAAAAAATTGTTACAAACTACGAAAAACCATCATCATTAATACTAACTATAGCCAATATCTTTCATTTGGTGTATTATTCCCTCAACTCACCCAGTTATTATTCTGTCACTGTGATATTTCAATTGTAAGGAAGATAGAGAATGATGTAGGGACTATATAATATAGGGATTCTTGTTGGTGATGAAGATTGTGATTAATAGTTTAAATATAAGACTTCTTTTATAAGGTTTTAAGAATATTGTGATACACAGGAATATTACAACATAATTTATGGATTATAGTTAATGGTAATATTGTAATATTTTTGCAGCAATGACAAAGAAGATATTATATCAAGTTTGGAGTGGGTCTCAGTTATTAGTGGTAGTGGTTGTACCACACACTAGTCACCCTTATTTAAAAGGTGTTATTTATATTAATGTTATAAGTTACTCAATTAACAACTATAAGAACAATAGATATGATTTAGTGCCCCCCCACTTTTGTTCAATCCTCAATTTTGGGGGGTTTGGAATATATGTGCTGTGATGAGAGGGGAATGGAATTGTTTTGTTTACAGTAGAATATACTCCTTGTTTTTTAAATGGGGGAGCCTGGTCCATACCCATTGTTTTCTTTGTTATCTAGGGCAGGCCTGAAGAATTGGAGAGTAGGAATTGACCACATATCTGCTAGGTTTCAGGGGTCAAACAGCATATGAACAACATGGAGTCTTTTTGCTCTCTGAGAACTATACTTACAGATAAATTGAAAATTATAGGCTCAGAAAAAAAGGAGTAGAAAAATCATCATTAGGAACATTATAAATGAGTATAACTATGTTGTATTTGGGAAATAGATTTACATATATTCCCACATAGGGCTCAATGAGAGGATGCTGATTTCAGAAAGCCATGTGGTTGTCTATGATGTCCAGACACCCCTAGGAGCATTTTTGTTAGAGGGTTTGTTTACTGTGGCAGTTTTAATGTCTTTTGACAGGTAAATAGTGTGATGAGCAGCTGGTGCAGTGTGGGGACCATATGGGAAAGCCCAGAGGGCCTCTGTTCCTTTCCTGGTAATCCTTGGATTTGCTTTTGTTGACTATGACATGCTCAGGGTCTGCCAGGCTCCAGGGGAGGGACTGGAGTGGGTCTCAGTTATTAGTGGTAGTGGTCATACCATATACTATGCACACTCTCTAAAGGGCAGATTCACCACCTCCAGGGACACACCAAGAACCAGCTGTATCTGCAAATGAATAACCTGATACCTGAAGACATGGCCCTTTATTGCTAATTGAAACAGTCAGTGGGTGAAGGCAAGGCTAACCTAGACATAAACCTCATCTGTGGTGCAAACAGGATGGGATGCTCAGGACCCTCTGAGCACAAGCAGCAGTTGCAGAAACAGTTTGAGGGAAGTGGTCAATGGCTGTGTCCTGTCAGACTCTGGGGCTTCCTCTCCAGCTCACTCCACAGGGAGCATTTCTAGATTGAAGTTCCTGTGCCTATCACTGAGGTCATGCATTCAAGAATTGTTGCTATAGATGGATGCCCAATCACCTACAAAATTCTTCACCTTTCCCTTATGAAGTCAGAAAAGGACCTGCCTCTGTTGGCTGGTTTAGAATTCTGTACAGCTCAAGGCCTCCTGTGAATTTTTCACAGTGAGACTGAAGGCAGGAGCCCAGTAAAAGTCCCCATAAAGACACTGTGATTAACATGAGAAACAAGAGAGAAGTTACTCCAGTGTCTAGATTGTAGTGGACTTCAAATTTCACTCCTCACACAAAAATGTGCACATAAATTCATTTATCCAATTACATATTTGTCTAATAGCCCAACTTTGCCCTAACATTTCTTCACACATTTCCCTTTGCTCCTTTTGCTCCTTGTCCATGAATGCTGTGGTTCCTATGGTCTACATCCCAAGATTCAGGCCCATTATCAAGAGCTAAGGTTGTGGCTCAGGCTGTGGCTAGTACAGGCACTTGTGGGAGGCTGAGGGGAGGGGCTTCTTCACTCACCACTGCCTGGATCCTCTCCTCTGTCCTCTGTGTGAAAGACCAGGCGGGAAATACAAAATTTCAAATCTATCCATGCAGATAATGGTTTTTTGGTCAAAATGGGATGTAAATATGCTGGTGATCTGTTATGATGCTCAAACTGCCATGTATTACCCGTGGCTTTGTGGACAGCATCTCATGGGCCTCCTGTGCTGTGAAATCTGGAGGATGGAACCAGGTGTTTGAGATGTGTCCTTGTTCCATATGATAACTACAACACCCAAGGAGCAGGAGAAAAGCTACATGACGTGACTGCTCCTAGACAGCTATTTGTCTAAGAACTCTGGGATTCTTTGCCTACTCTCTCCATCACTATCCTCACTCAGTTATTTCCCCTCCATGCTCTGAAGTGAAAAGTAATTCTCTTTGTTCCTCATGCACAACACTGTCAAGAAAAAACAATTTTCCTTTCTTCCATAGTGATTCATGTCCAAACCATATGTGTTCTCAAAATATTCCTTTCAAGTCAAATGTGTTTAATCCTGCTGATTGGTGGAAAATTGGGGAATTAACTTGCTCATCGAGAGGTTTCTATTCTTGGACAAAAGTTTCATCAACTTGGAGACAAGTGTGTGTGCTCATTTCCAGAAGGAAATCCTGGACTAGCTGTGGGAGAAGCACTGCAGCCTTCTATGGGAGTGTAGATGTGATGTTGTCAGGATTGGGTGGTTGAGGGTGATGGGGCCATGATGCTTGTCATCTGTTAGTCTGGACAGGATAAGACAAATTTTGGGACAAAGTTGATTACTGCACCCTCTTTTTGTTGTTCTTTGTTTGTTTTGTTTTATTAGGTGTATTCACAATCTTTTTTTTTATTTCAAAGTGTTTGCAATATAAAATGCTTTGTCATTTACAGTGAATCTCACCAAATTATTTCCTTTCTTGGTCTTAGCAATCATAAAAATAGTCTTCAATCTTCACAATGCTATGTGGGTCCTGAAGTGAGTAGCATAGAGGGGGTCCTCAGCAGGTGGAGTGGACACTCATGCAAGTGTCTTGTTCTGGGAAAGAAAAGAAGGCTCAGCTGGAATTGTTGACTGCATCTTCAAGGGCAGGTAGACCAGGGTGTGCCCATGAAATGTCATTTGAGCCTGATATGATCTTGTAGAGTTTGCATTAAAGGGACAACTACAGAAATCACTCTGTAGGTGTTTGTGTGGGGATTTTTTTATGAAAGAAAGTGTTCCATGAACCAACCATTGTTACCAGTGGAATACATGGAGATGGGAATATCCACCTTGTGGGGCCTGTTAGAGGAACTCTCAAGTGAATAGAAAAGTGCAGCTGCCATACCTACAAGGATGAGTAAAACAAATGTGGTTCTATCAGTTCATCATTAAAAATAAAACCATAAGGAGGGCAACACAAGTTAACACTGAATTACCTCTGGATAGCAATACAATATTTAAAATCAAATTTAAATCTAATAGCTTTTCTATTTACTAAATATATTTGCTCAAGGATGATAAAATATAATATATTCACGTTTATTTATAATATATATTTTAATATATTATTAGTTCAGTCAAAGATTTATATATATACATGTAGAAAATACAATGTTCCCATATACATTTCCCTCACTTGGGTTTAAATATTAATAACAGTATGTATTAGTGTGTTACTTTTTATGCAATTGATGAAAAAAAATTATTATAATTATAACATTAACTGTAGCCCATAGTTTACATTAAGGTTCACTGTTTGTGTTGTAGAGATTTAGGTTTATTAAAAATTTGTGTTCTGGTAACATATACACAGACAATTTTAAAAGATTTCATGGTTATTTTGTATTTTATATTTATTAATATATGCAGGTTCTTTTATTCAAAAAGTTCATTGGGTTGCAACTGAAAGTTCGTTGAAATGTGCAATCAGCAGATTATGTTACCCAAATATATATGAGCATAATGTTTTTCAGCTGCACATTGGCAGGAATCAATAATTAGAGTAAGTTTGAGTATGGGTATCATAATGTATGGAATGATGGCATTATGGCTATAATAATCCATTGTGAGTTGCCATTAATTCTGTCCAAATTTAAGAACAGTCCAGATAGTGCTGATAAGTGGAGATGTACTAGGGATTATAATAATTTCTGTACATTTTATATAGCAGATTTCAATCCTTGAGGCAACATTTTAGTATATATTGAGTAAAATAAATATTTTTACTTGGGTATTGTCCATGGGGTTCATTTCTTAAAAGGTTTATTATTTATTTCTTTATTCCCATCCCTTTGTTGTTTGTGCTCACTGTCTGCTCCCTGGGTCCATTCACAGTGTGATCTCTTTGTCTGCTCATCTTCTTTTTAGGAGACACTGGGAACCAAACCTGGGACCTCCCATGTGGGAGAGAGGCACTCAGTCACTTGAGATGCCTCAGCTCCCTGCTTTGTTGTGTTTCTCATTGTCTTTACTCTTTGTGCCTCCTTGTTGCATTATCTTGTTGCATCAGGTCACTATGCCTGCCCATCATGCCAGTTCACTGTCTTGCTTGTCTTCTCCAAGAGGCACCAGGAACTGAACCTGCTCCCTTCCATGTGGTAGGTGGGAGCTCAATTGTTTGAGTCACATCTGCTTCCCCATGGGTCTCGTTTTGTCAAACAAATTTGCAATACTATGAACAATGTAATGTTAATTAATAAGTCATTGTTTCAGAGTGTCCATGCCATTTTGGACTACTTCAAGGAAATTTGTGCTATGACCATTGGGAATTTATGCAAGACAATATTTCCAAAGTTATGGTAAGGCATACATTTTTGTCCTTCATTTTAAAATTAGAAATTCTCTTAAGACTTTAGGGGGCACTGTCTTAGACTGCCATGCTGCTATTTCAAACAACACACACTGGTTTGCTTAACAACAGGTATGAATAGCATACTTTAAAAATTGAGGCACAATCAAGAGCATGCCTTCTTCCCAAAGTCTCTAGCATTATGTTGCTGACTTGCTGAGATCATTGGAGTTCATTGATTATTATCTTTTTCACATTAAATTACAAACTCCATTTTCCACTGACTTCTAAATTCTCATTCCTTACACTGAGTCCAAATTTCTTCTCTTAATAAGGCCTTCCATCATATCAATTAATGCCTGAACTCCTTCAGGTTGCCCACAATAAGATCTTAAAAGATCTTTTCTCAAATGAGTTCACACCTTAACTGATAATACATCCTCAAAATCCCCATTTACAAATGGGTTCATACCAATGGAAACATAAATTAAGACTAATATGTATCCTATACATTGATCCACCACCAAAACCTTGCAATGTTGTGAAACATTTGTTATAAACTATTAAAGAGCACCATCAAAATGTTACTACTAACTATAGCCACATTTTACATTTGGTATATTTTCCCCCAACCCATCCAATTACAGACACTCTATATTAGTATTATGTATTTGTTATTGTTCATAATTGTCCTGTTAACCACAGTGCATCATCCACCACTGGATTCCCTGTGTTCTATAATTCCATGCTTTGTACAATCCATTCAAACTATACACTCCATGGTGCTCATTATAATCCCAGAATTGTGCTGAACTGGTTTTTGACAAGGTGGCAAAGACCTCTCAATGGGGCAAAAATAGTATCTTCAACAAATGGTGCAGGAGCAACTAGAGCTGCATTTACAAGAAAAGGAAGAAGGAACCTGAACTCACACCATATACAAAAGTTCAACTCACAATGGAACAAATACCATAATATAAGAGCTTGAAGAAAATGTAGTGAAGCATCTTCAGGACATTTGCTAGGGAGTGGTTTCTTAGAATTTGCATCCAAAGCATGAACAACAAAATAAAAATAGATAAATATGACCTCCTCAAAATTTTAAAATAAAATTATGCATCAAAGGACTTTGTCACAAAATTGAAAGCACCACCTCATCAATGGGAGACCGTATTTGGAAACCACTTTTCTGATAATGATTTAATATCCAGAATACATAAAGAAATCTTAGAACTCAACAATAGAAAGAAAAATGACCCAATTTTTAAAAAATGCAAAGCACTTGAATAGACATTAGTCCAAAGAGAAAATATAAATGACTAAGAAGGCCATGAAAAGATTCTCAACATTACTACTAATAGGGTTTTGCAAAGCAAAACCACAATGAGATATGATTTCACATGCATTAGAATGGCCACTTTTGAAAATGCAGAAAACTGCAAGTGTTGGAGTGGATGCAAAGAAATAGAAACACTCATTCACTGCTTTTTGGAACATAAAATGGTGCAGCTGCTTTGGGAGACAGTTTGGCATTTCCTCTGGAATCTAAATATAGAATTACAACATGATCTGGTAATCCTGCTAAAATGTACATACCCAGAAGAACTGAAAGCTGGGACTTGACCATATATTTGCACAACGATGTTCATAAAGGCATTATTCACAATTGCCAAAAGACAGGACCAACCCAAGTGTCCATCAACCAGTGAATGGATAAACAAATTGTGGTATATAACATAATGGAATATTATTCAGCCATAAATAGGAATTAAGTCCAAATTCATTCAACAACATGGAAGAACTTTGAGGATATTATGCTGAATGAAATAAGCCTCACAGGTATGATCTAAGCATATTAAGCAAACTTATAGAGTTAGAATCTAGAATATAGGTTACTAAAAGAAAGACTGGTGTTAGAAAATGGGGAGTAGATGCTTACCTTGTACAAAAATTCTATTTAGTTGGTGTTAAAAGTATAAAATTAGATGGCGGTAATAGTAGCACATTATTTCATGTGTAACAAACAGCATTGAACTAAATGGTGAATATAGTCAAGGGGAAATTTTAGGATGCATTTATTACAAGAATAAAAATTGAAAAATAAAACATGAGACTGTACAATACAGTGTATCTTAATGTAGCAGTACTATACTTAATAGCACAGGCCTTAGGAAGTTCATTAATGAATTACAACAAATATACAATACAAATACAAGGTGTTAATAATGTCATATATTGAAAACACATCTAATGTAAATTATGGATGATAAATAATAGTACAATTTTAATAATCTTTCATCAATTGCAGCAAAGGAAAGTAAAATTTTAAAAATAATGCAATTAAAAAAAAAGTGCTACCATCAATTGTAACAAATGTTCCATATCAATGCAAGGTGTTGGTGGTGGGGTTTTGTATAGGAATCCTGTATTTTATTCATGAATGCTTTGTAAACTTACAATTTCTCTAATAAAAAATTAGAAATTATTCATTCTGTTTCAGTTGTTCTTTACATCTTAACTGATGTAAAGTCATCAAATTTCCTATTTGCAAAGGGTTCACACCCACAGTATTGGGATAAATTACAAACATATGTTTCTGGTGTACATAGTTCCAAGGGACCATAGTATTTATATAAAAGTGTATTCCCATGTGTTTACGAGAGAGAGAGAGAGAGAGAGAGAGAGAGAGAGAGAGAGACTTGCCTCCTGAGCACACTGCTAATGCAGCCCTAAGTACAGCTCATTAGGTTTACCTGATAGATACTTGGGAGAAGTAATGTGGCTGTGGAGTTGTACACAGGGCTCTATGTTACTTTGCAGTTTCTGTTTTCACCATTCACATATAAGCCATTAATTTTTCTCCAAGGATTCCAGAGAAGTGCTGGAGAAAGTCATGGGTATTCTTTACATTCAATGTAAGATGCACTTGGTAAACTCTGTGAAAGATAAGTCACCGTCTCTAGATACAATACAAGAACATCCTGTACCTTCAAATGATGAGCCCAGGAACCTTAAAGAGAGCCCTGTTTCACTCTGGCATACATATAATGAGGAGGCTAGTGAGACCCAGACAACACTTTGCCCTAAGAGGTCTGAGGGGTCTGCCTGCAACATGGGCTCAGGATGCCAGAGATGGTGCTCCCCCTTTTCCTGCACAGAAGTAGAGATGGTCCCTCTTCTTCTTCCCTTCATATTACTTCTGTCTCTCTCCCTTATGGTCAGTGGACTTTGTCAGGGCCATCTCAATCCCTGTAAAAAATGGTGGATCTATCTTCCATGAAGTATTTTTAAAATAGTTTTGAGACAGTCAAATGCATCAAGCTCTCTGATGAGAATTTTTGTGAAATGACAACATAAAGAAGGATCTTTGATACCATCACCTACACTTTCCCAGGGTATAATGAGGAACATGAGGACAAGGCACTTCTGATTTGCCCAAAGCTAAAAGCATCTACTGGCATTAGTAACAGAGCTCACAGATGTGTTGTTACCAATCATGCATAGGATAAAACTGTGGGTGTGATGAATGGAGGTTGATTGTGGCCCTCCCTGGGGTCCCAGAATGGAGGAAGGTGCAGCTCCAAGATCTTATGCAATTTACCATTCTTCATTTTTTGCTAATAATTTGTGGTTCCAACTGGTCTCTGGGATCCATTCCCATCTGCTCCTTAGCTCCTCCCAAACACAAAGCCTCACCGATACACACTGGATTTTGGGGTTGGCATTGCCATTTTTACATTTCACATCACCTCCCACAGCTAGTGTATATTAATTCTTTAGTGTCACAAGTATCCATGCCTCATAGGCATCTCCACTCAGTACCCAATTGAAGATGAATCATAAAATGGAAGGGAAGTCCCCTATATTACCCCAAACACACCATTGCCCAGGCCCCTTGTCCATATTCATGCTGCCCTCAGGTAAGATCATCCCAGGTCAGCACTGAGGTTTCCTCCTCCTTCCCTGTTCACTTCTTCATCCACAAAAGTGAGGACCAACCATTTTCTTACTGACAAAATTCTGCAAGTATCTATTGGGCACCAGAAATTTTGCATTCTATGTCATTCCTTACAAACTTTACTCACTAATAAATTATATTATTGTTCTTTTTGAACATTACTAACAAAAATAAGCATATGAGCTGAGATTAGGTGCTTGTATTGCAGGAAGGAGTGGTGGAGGTGGGTTAATTTGGTGCTCCAAGGAAAACATTGAGGGGTGAATTAATAAGTGTTAGGAAATAAATACAGTGGGGTTTCAAGGTGTGTGGAAGGATAAGGATACCCGTTGGCCCAGCAGATGGTTCCACCAGATAATAGCTTCTCCAGTCACAAATGCCCAACAAGTCTTGGACCACAAGGCAAGACTGGAGCTCATGAAAGAAAAACAATCTAACAATATAAAAAGCTCTGCATGGTGACAGATCTACAACACAGGAAAAGGTACAGGGCGAGAAGGCAGGAGCTTTGCTGGGCTTATGCAAGACTGAGTAGCAGAGTGGATGGGGAAAGAGTGGCTGATGCCAGGGTAGGACAGGAGTAGAATGGGGCTTGTAGCCAGGTAACTTTGGACACAGTCTGGTGGGGCTGTTTTGTGAAGCATTTCCAATGCACCTCATAGAGCAAGTGCCCTCCCATTTGATAAGTATTAGTCCCATGATTCAAGAGATAAGATGCCACGAAAGTTCAATAAAAGAAAAAAGGGAATCTGTATTCAAACTTTCTCCAGTAATAAGGACAGAACTCAACACCCAAAATTATGTCATTAAGCTTAACATTAAAATGCCACTCTTGGGGAATTCCATTGGGCATGTTGTTGGAATATCTTTATCACCTTTTTTAAGCTCCTGAAGATATTTGTTCTGTATCAACAGAATCAGTGTGATCTTTTTTAATAAATATATTCCCTGCAGCTCACTTTTGACTTCAATTAATAGATTCCTCTCTGTGGTCTATTCCTCAGGAGCAGAATGTGAGACATGGATTCCTGTGCAGAGAGTTTAGATGTATTCCTGGGAAGCGGGTGTGGCTCAATGGATAGAGCTCCTGTTTACCATATGGGAGGCCCCGGGTTCGCTTCCCGGGGCCTCCTTGTGAGGGCAGGCCGGCCCTGCTCAGCCTGGTGGGCTGATGCAGCAAGACCTCACAACAGGAATCGGGTGTGACTCAATTGATAGAGCCCCCGTTTACCATGTGTGAGGCCCCGGGTTTGCTTCCCAGGACCTCCTTGGGAGGGCAGGCCAGCCCACGGGTGCGGTGGGCTGATGCAGCGGGACCTCACAGCAAGGAGGAGATAAGCAGACACGGAGAAAACACACAGTGAATGGACGCAGCAAGGGGGGGATAAATAAATAAATAAATAATCTTTAAAAAAAAAAAAAAAGATGTATTCCCAAGCAACACCATTAAGGAACTGAGGGTAGAAGGGAGGGGAAAAACAAGCACAGGTACTATTTCTCCAAATTCCACAGGGTGAAGATTCATAATTACAAAGACTGGAGGGTGATCAATCCTCAGAGTTTACACATCTGAGAAAAGAGAACTAGGTTTTCACACACCCAATCATTTCTGAAGCTATTGGTAAATGTTGACCCTGGGAGTCATGGATCCCAGGTTCCCTGGCCACCCCCAGGACAGGTGGGGCAGTTCCCACAAACTGAGTTGGTTTCTTCATGCAGAATTGCAGGTACACTCCCTGGAGGTAAACCATCCCTGCCAGGAAAGGGTGCAGAGCAGCCGGCAAACACAGAATACTACTCAAATTTTATGCCTTCTGTTCCCTGGGCAGAGATAAGGGTGTGATATTGGTGAGATCTACTTTTCGGTATGGGAAGGAACCTTACATATACCTGTGAGACATGAAGAAATACAGCAGCACTAACCACTGTGGTTTCCTTCAGAAGTTGTCGGTATCTAAAGAGGTGGCCTATGTTCAAGTCTCCTGGTTTCAGTATAGTCTTAGTCTTCTTAGGAAAAGCATTTATTATCAGGAAATCTATTCCCCTTCAGCAAACTGTGGTCCCAATGAGATCAGTTCTGAATCATACTCCTTTTGATTCTACTCTTATTAATAAAGGTTATAGTAGTACTAAGCACAGAACGTGTGGGGAAATGGGTCAAGGATAAGATTGGGCATAAGTTTCTATGTTTGATTTGAGTGAGAGAATTGTGGCTGTGAAATGAATGGGAAACTGGTTAAAAATTGTATATTTTAGATCTTATTACTGTTTATATCTTGACTCATTTGTTTTTTTACATTTTCTGGACATTCTGGTCATTCTAAAGTTTTGTCACCCCAGGAGTTCTTTCTCAGATCCCTGGATCTCTGAACCCTGAAGAGTGGAGATCTTGTCCTTTCTGGGACACAGAATCCAGCTTCTCCATATGTTACCTCCTTGCTGAGACTCTGTGACCACTAGAATCCCTTCCACATTCAGGGCCTGTTCTCCAAACTTGGGAGTTGAGCTTGGGTGATTGTGAAATAGGATAGAGAAGTGGAGTTAAATTAAGAATTTTGCCAGGTACAAACCCCTAAGGACATTGAGGGTGAACAGGGAAGTATCAGTGTGGAAAGAAGAAAAGATGTTTTTGGTGCTGTCCAGGGGAATGAGGATGCCTGTTGTTCTCACAGAGGTTTGCATCATATGAGTTTGTCTCCAAACACAAAATCAATGTCTTGGAACACAGGATGGATGGTAACTCTTGTAACAATGGGAGTTGTACTGGAAAAGAGGAAGGGGAGAGGAAGAAAGGGAACTGAAGAAAGATAGCTCTGGCCTTAGAAATGTGAGTTCATATTTTGACCTGATTCCAAAATGCCTAATAGACTAAGTACACATCCATCCAATAATCAGACTGTTGGTGAGTTCAAGAGAAAGGAAGCCACAACAGAACAGGTGTCCCAGAAAGACCAGAGGAAGCCTGACCATAGTTCTTCTCCTCTTATAATGTTCAGGCTTCACCACATCCAAATGCTCTTCAACCTCAAAAGTAAAATTCCACTCTTGGGCTGTGGGAGCTAGCATCTGTCTCCTCAGACAGGACTGGAGGTCTCTGGGGAAGGCAAATTTGTGGTGTTGAAGATGAGGTTGCTGGTCTCCTTTGTCTGTTGGGAGATCCCAAAAGTGAGTGTCTCAGATGCCAAATATGGGTCTATGAGGATCTTGAGATGGCAGATGCCTGACAGGTGTTGATTTTCTTTTCATCAGGTTTTCTATTCCAGGTGCAGCTTTAGGAGTCAGGACCAAGGCTGGTGAAGCCTTCACAGACCCTCTCCCTCACCTGCTCTGTTTCTGGTTACTCCATCACCCGTGGTAACTACTGGAGCTGGATTCACAAGCCCCCTGGGAAAGGTCTGGAATGGATTGGTTGCATCAGATATGATGGGAACTTATTTCACAACACTTCCCTCAAGAAATGAATCACCATCTCCAGAGACACATCCAAGAATAGTTCTCCCTGCATCTGAACTCTGTGTCTGCTGAGAACACAGTTGTGTATTACTGGGCAAGAGGCAGTGAGAGGTAGTCAGTCTGAGCCCTGACACAAACCTCCCCTGCAATAGGGGAATTGAGCTGCAGGGGTCACTCAGGACATATTGCTGTGGATATAGGAAGGGGTTTCTTATTTTGATCACTGGCTTACCCTCTTATTAGTTCTCAGCTGCTCTCCAGGGACACTTCTTGTTTTGTTCTCTGTTGCTCTAATTTCTTACTTTTTGTGAGCAAGGAAGGAGGAAGTGACATTCTTTGTTTGCAGATGAGGTGTTACCAGTCATTAGGGGCCTTTCATTCATCAGGTTCCCATATGTCCTGCTTTTTCTTATTGAATGACAGGCCATCCTGAGGACTCTCTTGCTCTTTCATTTGGAAGCTTTCCTATAAACTCATTCAGTTCATGCACTCTGTGTGCTTAATCATTATGTCTGTCCTCAGAGAGGCACACATCTGTATACATATGGGCCTATTCCCTCAGACAGGCACACATCTACTACCATCTGGATGTCTTGTCTCACAGAAAAACATATCTACCCCCACAGTGGTCCCATTTCCTCAAACAGGCACATGATTTTCTCATATAGGCCCCGTACATCACATATGAGCACACTGTCACATATAGGCCTCTTCTAACAGGCAGATATGAGTCTCCATGTGGGCCCCTTCTCTCAGGCACACACTGTCACATATGTGCTCCTTCTCTCATACTGA
>JAQZBX010076278.1:0-14452 GCA_029593785.1 Cabassous unicinctus | reverse complement strand
CGTTGTTTCCAAAACAGTGCTTTTAAATGTATGATGGGCAATATTTAAGGACAATACTTGGGGACTGGGAGGTATGCTCCTGTTTTTGCCTGATAATAGCAAAGCTATTTGCTGATAAAGTTGTAGGCCCAATTAGATGTGACTCTGCCTGCACATATCTGGGAATCTAAGGAACTAGAAATAAAACCCTTAATAACTAAGAATATATTCGCATTGCTAACACCTAGTACCTCTGGAAAAAGTTAAATCTCAATCTAAAATGAAAATGAATAAATCTAAAATCAAATTTCTCAAATAACCAAAAACATGAAAAATTCATGACTAAAAGAGAAATAAGAAACTAAAAAGAATAATTTTGTGTGGGGGGGTGGATGTGGCTCAAATGGTTGGGCATCCGTCTCCCATATGGAGGGACCTGGGTTCGATCCCCGGGACCTCCCGGTAAAAATTAAAAAAAATAAAAAAAGAAAAAGAAAAAAAATGTATAAAAAGAATAATTTTAAGAAACCATTTCCCTTGTTTCATCTATTCTACTCCTCCCTCCCCCTCCCCTCAGGAGAGGTAGGGAGTGGGGCATTTGGGAATCCCCTGCATTTTTTATGTAACATTTATGTAATCTAAGTATCTTGAAAAAAGAAAAACAAAAGAAACATATCTATAAATAAAGATGTAAAAATAATTCAGACAAAATAATTTTTCAAAAATATAACTAAAAAATAACTTTAAAGGTAAATGATTCTAAAAATAATGATTTAGAGGGAATAACTATAGATTTTGTTCCTTTCCAAGATATGCCTTACAATGAGGAGAAATCATCAGATGAAAAATCAAAATAGAGGACAGATATAAAGAAGTTATAGAGAAGGCTTATATGATAATGGGAGAAAACCACAGCCATGAACTCTCAGGAGGCTAGCTGCTCTATTTTTGATCATCTGAAACAACTGGAGATATAGTTCTATGACGTTGGAAAATGTTTTTTGAATCACACCATTTTCTACAAATTCAAGAAAACGTATTTCATATGAAAATTAGCAACAGAAATGTATTGATTTCAAATCCCATTCAGAAATACACTACAGGAAAAATAAGGAATCCTACAGAATACCACCACTGCAAAGCATGGAAGCTCTTCATCTTGATGTCCTTTATGTTCTGTGATGAACTTATCAAAACTGAGGTAAAGCCAGTAAGTAATGATAAGGATATGAAAAGACATTAAAAAAAAAAAATCAGAAGTAGAAAACTCAAAAATGAAGGTACAAAACTCTGGCAAGTTTTAGAGCAAAATGGAAAAATCACTCCAGAAATGAAATATGAAGAAGAAGCACAGTGAGAATTAATGCCTTAGGAGAAACAGAAGGTGAAAAGAAGAAATTATTTAAAAGATTTGAGATAAAATTTATTGCAGATAAACACTAGCATTTGAGAAAAATGTCAAAAGGTAAAGGTCCCCATAGGAGATCTAATATATGGATAATTTGAGTGCCTGAAAAAGAAAAAGCAAAGACGAAAAGAAAATATAAAGATTAAAATTTATTTTTTATTTTGAAATAAAAACAGATGTTTTGAAACTTAATATTAAGGAGAACCCTGAGCATTGACTCAGAACGACTTATGTCAAGGCATACTCTAGTAAAATTTCTGGGTTTTAAAGAAAAAGAAAAATCCTTTGGACATCTAGAGAAAGAGGGAAAAATTTCATTTAAAAAAACAAATTAGAATCTCATCAACCTTTTTTAAAGTAATAATTTGTGCCAGAAGAAAATGGAGCAACATGATTACGATAATCAAGGAAAGAAATGGAGAGCCGTGAATTTTATACTCAAAGAAAACTGACTTTCAGGTCTAAAAGACACATCCAAGTCATCACGTAAGACCTCGGGACATATTCTTTCCAAGATCCCTTCCAGAGAAATGAACCTACTTCAGACAACAGAATGCCTAGGAAGACATCGACACAAGTACAGATGGTAAGATCTTAATGTGCAGTTGCTTTGCTCAGCTAAGACTAAATGAGGGTTCTGTGAGAGAGGAAGTGATTGCCCTATGATTTCATTAAGTTCTTTGTTTAAAATCCTTTTTTAAATATGTGCTTTATTGTTTAGAAGAAATATTTAAAAAACGACTACTTGTAAATAAATATTGTTTAATGTAAATAATCACCAACATTAAATATAAAACATATCTCTGAAACTGATGCTAAATCTCTGCTAATCACAAATTAAATAACTGGTTCCAAATCAGCTGGCTGCGAGAGGCGTATTCATCGAGGAGCAGTAAGGAGCTTCTTGTTCTTTGGTGTCATATCTGATTTCAGGCTCCAACACCGGGCAAGCTCCAGACCTCTGGGCTCAAGCTAAGACCTGGGTGTCACAACCTTCTCAGCTGTCGGTATCAGCATCTGCAACATAAACACAGGCCCAGCTGGAGTCACTGGGGAGGCGGCCCAGAGATTGATGATGTGGGGCTTCCTGGGGTGGGTTTGCAAAACCCAGAAAGTGCCTGAGTCTCTGGAGAGGCGACCTTGACCCATGACATCTCTTGGGGTCAGATCCACAGGACACTGAGGTCTTTGGCTCTTCTCTCCTGAGGATGTTGTCTATGGGCCGAGAGTGCCCATGGAAATGACTTAACCTGGGCACCCAGCTGGGCAGCCTTCAGGTGACTGGGTCCCTGGATAGCGAAACTGAGACGGAAGAAAGTACCAGAAATCCAGGACTCCAGGTTCCCACGTACCCAGGTGTGTGATGAAACAGGGTGGAAGTGATGGCCCTGCCCCCTCTAGCCCTGTGCTCAGTACAAGTCGTCGCATTAAACATGACCAACTTCCTGGGGCTCTTCCCTTTTTCCCCCTGATGATCATGTTCCTTTCAACACCACCAGCAAACCTTACCTGTGCCTTTTTTTTTTTTTTCCCCTATCTGGTTGTGTCATTGTCTTTTTTTGTTGTTATTGCGTTGCTTCACTGCGCAGGGGCCTGTACTTCTCTGCACCAAAAGCGCAGGTCTGGGATGCGTTTTGTTGTTTTTCTTTTTTTACCAGGAGGTTCTGGGGATGGAATCCGGGTCCTCCATGTGGTAAACTGGAGCTCAATTGCTTGAGCCCCAACCGCTTCCTGTTTGTTTTTGATAACCAATATTGCTTTAGTCATGATTTTCGTTGCCTGCATTGATGCAGTAAATTAAGGAGGTTACGATTTCTTCTTAAGTCAAGAAGCTTTAGCTTCCAAAAACCATTTTTTCCCCTTTATTATTTTGGCCTTGTATTTTAAAATCCTGTTCCAAGGATAGCCCTGTACAAACCTAATTTTTCAATAAGAACAATAGGGGAACCGGTGTAGCTCAGCAGCCGATCTCCTGCTTCTCATGTACGAGGTCCCGGTTTCAATCCCTGAAAACTCCTAAAAATTATCTATCTATCTATCTATCTGTCTGTCTGTCTGTCTAGAGAGATATAGAATAATGATCGCTAATCTTTATTATGTGGCAGGTTCTCTTCTATGCCCATTAAATGTATTTACTCATTTAATCTTCACAACAATCCTAAAACATAAGTATTTTGATTTTCCTTAATCTACAGTTGAGGAACCTGAGGCACTAAGAGTCAATCAATTCAAAGTCTAACCACTGGAAAGAGGTAGAAGTGACCACTGGTCCCATTCATTCTGTCTGGCTCCAGAGTCTGTGCTATACTTCTCTAGTATAGACTATGTATGGCCAAGACCAGGTCCAGTATGTGCAATGGTTTGAGTCTAACAACAACATAACAATATGTAGTACATTAGCAGGGAAAATGGGTTAAAATACAGATACAGTTATTCCTTTAAGAATAATATACCATGATGAAAAATAAAAAAGAACAGAATTATATGCCTTCTTTCACATTTTAAGTTTCATTATCCATTGTCTCTACATTTTGTTTGCTATTAATAAGCTGGATAAAAACATTATGAACAGAGTAGAAATTCACTAGTAACATCATTAAGCAGGATGCAAATTTATCCTTTGCCTACAGAGCAGGAAGACACTTAAATCTATTTTCTTGAGTTGATTTTAAGTATTCAGAGAAGGAGTACTCACATCCATTTGTTATGAATTCCAGAGTCTCACACCTTTATTTATTTATTTTTTTTATGATTTATTTTTTTTATTTATTTCTCCCCACCCCCTCGTTGTTTGCACTTGCTGTGTGCTGTGTCTTTAGGAGGCACCGGACCTCTAATGTGGGAGGGAGGTACCTAATCAGTTGAGCCACCTCCAATCCCTGCTTTGTTGTGTCTCTCATTATGTTTTTTCTTCTTGTCCTTTGTTGTGTCATCTTGTTGCGTCAGCTTGCCATGCCTGCCCGTCAAACCAGCTCGCTGTCTTCTTTTGGAGACACCGGGAACCCCACGGACCTCCCATGTGGTAGGCGGAAGCTCAGTCCCCTGAGCCACATCTGCTTCCCACTCACACCCTTTTTTAAAGTCATTTAACTCCTAACCCAGTTTCTGATTAGTCTGAAAACAAGGAAACACCCAAGTGAAATACCCCTTCAGAGCACTGTTGAAAATATTTTAAACAGAGATAACCCAAATCCCTGTTTCCAAATGTTAAAATGAGTTTGTAGTGGCATAGAGAGAGAATATCCATAGATAAAGTCTACCTTTCACTGAGGTTTTATTTCCCCCTTTTAAATAATATCTTCAGTTTCTTCTGAGACCTTTCCTTTGTAGTCATTTGGTTCAATGGCTTTTAACTTCTTTTGATACTCCAGTGGTAAACCCTTTTTTTTTTGCACCTATGCAGATGACATTTTTATACTCTGCTGATGGGGGAGCCCACACATAAATTTTCATCTGCTGTCTTCGACAGGTTATTTATTTTCCTTCATGAGTGTGAACAATAACTTCTACTGGATCATATGTTCCACTTACAACCCCTTCTTGCTTATTTAGAGAACTTAAATTGTTTTTGTTCATTTCCATACTATTCCCCAACTTCATCTCTAGGACTTTGAGATATGGTAGCTATACCTTCATGCCAACTATCACTTCTTTTGCCTTGAGAATTCCCAAAGTCAAGTTTAAAATCCTGCAGTTGGGCCACTGGCCGACGGGTTTCAGAGGTGGATCCTCTCCATCAGCAGGTTGCTGCCGGAGGTGAAGTAAAGAAAACTCTCCATCTCTTCCCTGGCAATTCCTGCAGCCCAAGCCTGCCAAGTCCCAGCAGGACTTGCCTATGCCTTTTAATGCGAACAAACAAATAAAGAAAAAACATTATTCTATGATAATACAATCATAAAATTTATAACTTCAGTATACTCTAACGTGAAAATGTTACAGAAGACACTGCCTTTTAAAAGGTAATAAACCTACTTATGTTTTTTCATTATGCTGTATTCCTTTTCATTTTCTTGGGACATCTGTAGCAGGGGAGAACAGGGCCATCCACCCTGTTCATGAGGCTCAGTGCTTAACTGTTTGCTTTCATGAAATGACAAAAAGAAAGCTAGGGAAGCAGTGGAGTGCACATGAGCTTGTGTCCCTGCCCCTCTTCATCTACCTACTCCACACTCACATTTCCTCTTCCTCTTCTGCTCATCTTCTTTTACCTTGTCAATCCCTTCTCTTGAAGGCAGGAGTGGAGAATTTGCGGAAAAAGACTCCTTGTGGGACATTTCTCAAAGCTGAAATGAAGAGAACAGTCGTGCCTGTCCAGAAGCATCCAGTGCAGAACCACACCCCTGTGGCGAGTGCCCTGCCCAGGACCAGACTTCTCTGGTGCCCCTGCTGCAGGCTGTGGCCCAGAGTCTCTGACTCCCAGCCCAGCTCCCTGCCTTTCAACGTTGCTCAACATGATTCACTAGAGCAGACAGGGGTTTAGGAAACCAGGCAATGCTAATAAAATGAGTGAGGCAGACTGGAGAGAGTTTTTATAGACATAGGAGATCCAAAGACCTAAACAGCCTGGACAAGACCAGGTCCTTCACGATGAGAGACATAAAAAAGGGAAGAGAGAATGGAGAAGAGCTAGAAAGTAGCCCCTTATGAATAAAGAGAGAGAACAAAACAGAAAAAGAAAAGGAAATAAATCACATACCCCTTGCTGCTCTCTGTTTCGGAATCTTCAAGATCTGCAACATATGATTCAGAGTGGATCACGGAAGCAATAGTGATGGCGCAGCCTTGAGAAAAGAAAGGGGAGAGTCTGGGTAGAGGGGAGAACTCGAGCCCCTGTTGTTCATGGCAGGATGTAGCCTGATCCCGGGACCCACTTCTGTCCTCATCTCCACACTCCTCCCCAGGGAGGATCAGTTCACCTCTGCCATTAGGGAGTGGGTCTAGGATCACCAGGGCCCCTTTTTCAGCCTTCAGTTCTGTATCTGTGGTGCTGGAGGAATGCCTGGGTCATCCTATTCCTCTAAGAAGGTGATCACTATCTCTATGACTTCCTGTACATGACATTGGAACAGAAAATGCCCACCTTCCCTCCCTCACTATATCCCTGTCTCTCTTCTTTCTCCTAATTACTGCCCATTTCCTGTCTTCCTGTCAACTTCCACAAGTCACATTGTTCTCCATTATGAGAACATTGGAGGAACTATCAAGGGTAAACTGCCATCCTCTCCAGTCAGTTGATTGATCAATTAACCAATCCATCCTATCCAGGGAGCTCCTGTTGGGGGCCTAGGGTTGTATGGGATCATGTGGGAAAGAGCAATAACCAACCCCACAAATCAAAGGACTGTTCTCTGCCTGCTATGACCTTAGGTACTTGCATGACGTTTTGTCCTCACAATAACCCTATAGGTTTCCTAGCCGATTAGAGAGGATGAACTTGAGATTAGGGGTAAAATAACTTTTCCAGAGAACCTAAGTCAGTGAGGCAACAGATTCTACAGCAAGTGTGGCCAGTTAAATAAGTGGAATCTTCCAAGGTTTGCACTAAGCCTTGAAAGGACTGGGAGGGAAGGGTGCCTGGGCAGAACTGAAGAAAGGTACCAAGGAGGGGCATGAGTAGAATATGGGGGACAGGGCTGAACTGACTACCTCAGGCAGTGGTTTCTTGGGGGAGCAGTGACCCCTGGCCCTCCTCCTCAGAGGCTCTGACATAGGCCTGGTCAATTCTAGGAGACCTGGTCACCCAGACTATGAGAGCCAGTGCGTGAAGGAAGCCATCAGTCCCTTCACACACGTCCTCCAGAAATCCTGCCAGGCCATGGTGCCTCTAGAAACAAACCTCTCTCAAAAGAAAGCAAATTCAAGTGTTATTCCTAGTCTCAGGATTTGGACTTTGGGCACAGAGTTGAGACTGGAACTATGTTCAAAGATATGCTTCCTACCCACACTTCTCCAGGACACAGGACATGCAGTAAACCTGGGAGAACTGTTTATTATCTCATCCAACCCTGAGTATGCCTTTAAACCAGAAGTAAATAGGACGGAGCATGAAGGTGGTGCTATAAGACCTGGAAGTGCCAAGGGAGAGGCCCTAGTTCTCACCCACCTCTGACGCTCACTAAAAGAACTTTGACAGGTTCTGGTGTGAGCCTGTCAGAGACTGTGTCCAACCAGATCCCCATGTAGGTCAACACCAAAACCCAAACCTCCATCTCTCTTGCTCAATTCCTAGCGATACCAATGAAAGAAAACCAAAGGCTGTGATGTTTGGCAGACACAGGGGACAGGACATCTTGTGGGAAAGATACTCTTTAAACAGCATAGCAAGAAAAGATGATCACAAGCATAGCACACTCAAATCCATTGACATATTATGCCTTACTATTACCATTATATCAGGACAATATGAAAACATGAAAATAACAAAACAAACCTCTTCACACATTTCCTTTGTCTTTATTTCATACCTCTTTTCCTCAGTCTCTAAAGTGGCAGATATAGCGTCACTACCTCTGGGTACCCACCCCCATTGCTTCCTACCTTGATATGTTACCCACCTGGAGTGTCTTCAGCATCACTGATACTGGATTGATGTTTCCAATCAACAAGCTGATCTTTAGAAACACAAACATGAATAAGGAAGTTACTAGAGAGAGTGCCACACCCATTCCTCCCGTCTCCATTGAGCTCATGCTGGCTCACTCAAGATCACCAACTGCTCTTTCACCCGGGCTCTCAGGCTTCCACTGGACTCTCTGCATCAGAAGCCTTCAACAAGACATTGCAAGAGAGAGGAGTTCAAGGAGTCCCCTTCCAACTTCTCACTTTCCCATTTTCATGGGATCATTACAGCTCTCATCTCAAATCTTCTCAACCTGAAATTCCTGCTGTTATGGACACACTGAATGAACAGTTAAAGGAACAGACTCAGTGCAAGGCTCAGAGCAGCTGCTCAAGAAGGAATGGAGATATTCTGTCTGAGTTGTCTAATAGGGTAGCTACTAGCACAAATAGGGCACTTGAAATGTGGCTACAAGTGGAATGTGATGCCCTGCCTGTGTGGTACTCGGTAACAAAGGTTAAAATCACATTTGATGTTAAACTCATAGTGGAAGGTAAGAGTCTCTCACTGGGATTCAAAACCAAAGAGCCTAATCTCTAGCCAGTACTAACCCATTCTCTGGTTCTGTGAACATTCATATTTCATTCAAGCCTCCCTTTTATCATATGTCAAATAGACTGATATGACTGCATTTTTAATATCATGACCAATCAAAATGCCACTTGGGGAATTTAAATGCCTACTCAGACGTGAGATTTATTAATGCATGAAGTTCCTATTGATCCAGTAGCAGGGATTCTGAAACACAGTTTTGTCCATAAGCTAATTTATAGAGACAGAAAATGGATTACAGATTACTAAGGGCTGCATATGGTGGACGGAGAGATATTGCTTAATGTGTGTAGAGTTTCTGTCTGGGGTGATGAAAAAGTTTCTGTGATGAATGGAGGTGATGGTAGCACAACATTGTGAATGGAATTAACACTACTCAATTACACACTTGAAAGTAGTTAAAATGGGCAATTTTGAGATGTATATGCGTTAACCACAAAAGTTACAAAAAAACAACAACAAGAAACCCAAATAAATAACAACAAACCTCTGAGAATGTTTCCTGTATAGTGATAGGATTTTAAATTTTTTTCCAGGTTGGTTAAAGTGTAAGTGATGCACAATAAGCGGCTCATCTTTAAAGTGTAGAATTTGATTAATTTCCCCATGAAGCAAAGAGGATGGGATCTTTTATTCAGAAGGTTATCACTGAAAATCATGCTGTCTTAGGGGGATATTAATTTAGGGAAACACTCAAACACACACATATTCACAATCACACAACATAGACATCCTCTGTCTCTCAAGCACACAGTCACACTCCACCTAAAGAGAATACAGTTGCTTACAAGGACTGTAGATCATGGTTACAGTTTTTTACCTGAAAATCAAGTTTTTTTCAACCCATCTCAATCCTCATTCACATCGGGGCTGGAACGGTGCCAATTATCTAAAATTTTCCTTAGCAAGCATGTGATTCCAAAATACATACCATTTTCACTTGCTCTTGGGGCCACCTGAAATAAGAGGAAAAAAAACACACACTGTGAAGACCAGAGAATACTGTGTAGTGTTTGCTCAGGTGTTTTGCTCTCTTGGTGCCTTTAGAAAAGGAGATGGGAAACTGGTTGAATCAGAGGCCCTGTGACCTTTGAATTTTGTGAATCCCAGAAAAAGATTATGTCCTTAAATCTATTCCTGTGAGTCTGGGACTCTTTGATTGCATCATATTCACTTTAGATCACTTGAATAGATTGCTTTTGATTGGACTACATCAGTGAGGCATGACTCAGGTTGAGTGAGTCTCCTCACTCTTGCTGGGTCTGATATAAATGGAGATTACAGAGAGAGTGAGAAAGGGAGCACTGCAATTTTGATTGGCCATGTGAGAGAAAATTCTCCAGGTTCGCCCACAGCTGAGCTCATGGAGGGAAGCTCTGATAGGCCAGAGTTGAGTTTAAGGAGAAGTTGAGAGAGACTGGCAGGTTCATCTTGCCTGATCTCCACGTGGCAGGACACTAGGATTAACACTAGCTGACTTTGGTGAGAAAGCATCTCTGATGGAGCCTGGACTTGGACATTTCATGGCCTTGGAACTGTTAGCTTTTACCCCCAATAGATCCCCTTTAAAAAACCAACACCTTTCTGGTACTTCATGTTGGCAGCCCTTTGGCAAATTAAGATAGGCCCCAAGAACAAATGTAATGGATACCTGAAGAAAAGGAATGAGCATTTCCTGGATGATGTATCTCTCCAGTTCATTTTGGTTGACAATTACAAAATTCCTCACCCAGGGAGGAAATTGCTAGTGAGGAAAGGCCCTTTACCATATAGTTTCTAACCTGATGCTGCCATTTGTGAATGCCATCTTGAATCAGGGAATTGCTGGTAAGAGAGTCCCAGTGAACACCCCCCCTATCATGGAAATTGTTTATACAATCTATAATATAAATGGTCCGATTTTCAGATCCAAATGTGATTAAAAAGTAAGAAACCAGAAAGCAACAATTATTCTTCAGACAAAGAAAAGCATCCTTACCTTGGCCTCTTCATTTGCACTTTGACTTGTAAGCTTCGCCATCAGATCCTCTAGGGGACCTAGGAGGACACAGGGGAGCTGTTAGTACATTGGAGGTGCGGCTTATAAACTATGCATGGAATTTGCTTGACTTGGACAAGGGGCACAGTGTAGAAGGCAGATGCCTAAGGCACGAGCATGAGCTGCTGTGGGGCCCTCCTGCTTGGTGGAAGATGGATGTTAAAGGAGAAGAGCAGCAAAGAACTGAGGCACTGGGTGCCTGGCTCCGTAGTTAAAGGCAACCTAGCACAAAATGAAATAGCCAATCTACAAATGGTACTAAAATGCACACTATGATTCAGTGACAAAGTCCCAACCTTCCTCCTGCCCATTTGAACCTTAGCTAAACTGCCAGTGTCTTTTGAAAGCCTCCAAAGCCAGCTGAACCGTCACAGATCCATGTGTGCTGACACCACATTTATCATCTGTTGAGTAGGATTTTGCACTTGGTTATTACCAACAGTTTATTGGTGGACTGGATTCAATTCTAGGGGGACATTTTATTGTATTTATTCACTAATCCTTTGTAAAAAAAAAAATCAATTCTAGAAGATTTGAAAATACTGATAGTCCACCATTGAAAAGTAACCACTATTAACCATATGGCATTTTCCCTTCGTGTCTTCCTTTTCTATGCCACTTGTGTGTGCTCCTTGAGTGAGGTGCTGTCCCTGCTTACACCAGCCGGCAACAGCGTTCATTACAGAGGGAAGGAGAGGCTCAGGTTGAGGGCCGGTGCTCTCTGACCCAGCTGGAAAGGAGAGCTGCCCCAAGGGTGTTGGACACCAGGCTCATAACAAGGTCGTGCTTTGAGTTCCTTGTCACTGTCACTAGGGTGTGTCACTCATAAGATCCTAGCATGTGTAGGGATGGTGGTTACAATGTTATCAAACCGAATAAATGTCTCCCAGTTCTCATCTGCTTTGGGCCATGCACTGAGGAGTGACCCCAGCTCTGGCAGTTTCACCAGGCTGTCATCCTGGTGCCTTGTAATTCTGTCTCCGTGAGTGGACCAGAATCACGCAGGCTTTCTATGTGCTTTCCACACTAATAACCACACCTAGGTCTTCAGTGAAATGCACCCCTGACTGCTGTGGGTTATGTGACCACTGCGGCAACCTTAGAATGATGGGTGGTGTTTGGGGTTTCTGTAGGCTCAGGGCCTTGCCAGCATAGACAGGGATGCTCGGCAGCATTGCCCAGTCACTGACGAACCCGTGGCTCAGGGATCAGTGCACTTCAGGAATCAGGACATTGGCACTGGGGCCGCATGTTTAGGTTCACGTTTGGTTCCTCTTTAGGACCTGGAGATGTTGGGCCCTTCACCTGTGCACCTCAGTTGCTCCATCTGAGATGTGGGAATAGTAAGCAAACCCCCAGGTGCTGTAATGGTGAAGGCTAATTGAGCCAATGTATGTAAGTTGTGCAGCGGAGGTGAGATTATTGTTTGGCATTGCCAATTGTGTATGTGGAAATATCTCCTGGGCAAATACGCACACTCGAGACCACCCCACCACCACATTCACCATAGCACTTCATAGGGTGACACATAGACACCCACCCCAAACCAAATGCATATGGCCCCACACCACCAAAATGAACAAAAGTGCTTCTAGAGCCTGCAGAACATGACCCTGATTCTTTCCTAGAAATACGTTTCTTTGATGACATCTACAATCCTCCTTCCTTCTTGAGCTGGAACCAGCATGGTTTTGCAAACTAGGCCTATAGGCCTGTAAGAAAGACTTGGCTGTCTTATCCTCTAGAATTTTCCTCCGCAAGTGTGTGATTTCATAATATTTACCATTTTTGCTTTCTCTTGAGGCCAACACAATTACACAAAAGAAAACACTTTGAGGGTCAGATCATGGTGTGCAGTGTTTGCACAGGGCTTTTGATATATTTGTTACAGTAGAAAATCAGATGGCAAACAGTGCTTGAGTCAAAGAGCCCACAGTAAGTGTAGAGGACAACCGTGCAAGAGGCATGAAACATGCCAAGAAAGCGACCTTCTGACCTCAGGCAAGCAAAGGTGACCTTACCTTAGTGCAAGAGGGGGCCTGCTGTCAAGTGGAGGCTCACTCGACAAGCCCTTAATGGGAGCTAGGAGGACACAGAGGAACTGTCAGGACCTCCGTGGTGTGTCTGGTGGCATTTCTGTGTCTGTGTTTTTGTGTCTTCCCCTCTTATGAGGACACCAGTCATGTTGGTTTAGGATCCACCCTCGTTCAGTATGACCTCGTCTTAACTTGGTGGCATGTTTCCAAATAAATATTTCCAAATAAAGTCTCATTCACACATTCTGGGGATGAGGACTTCAACAGTTATGTGGGGAAGTATGGCAAAATACAACAGATGGACTACTATAATGGTGGATACAAGACACTTTGTATGCATTTGCAAAAACCCATAGAACTGTACAGTACTAAAAGTGCACCTTATGTAAACCCTGGACACTGATAATAATGTATCAATATTGGAACATTAATTTTAACCAATGTGCCACTTGAATGCATATTGTTATTGATCAGAAAATTGTGGGAGCACTGAGGGGGGTGGCAGCTGGGGGTATGGGAACTTTCTGTACTATCTGCTCAATTTTTATGTTAATCTAAAACTGTCCTAAAATGAAAGTTTATTAATTAAAAAAAATAATAATCTGGGTGCATTTTTCCAGGGATTGATCTGTTTCACTTAGTGTTAACAAATGGCTAAACTAACTAATAGACATTAGTCTGAAATGTTGTCTACATTAAATGTGAACCAGACTTGTATTGGAAATGAACCGTAATTCCAGGGTTGTGGCATGACTGAGTGAATTAATAAATTAACAGTTTCACAGATGAAAAAGGAATATGGCTTAGCCTTTTATGGTTTCCTCCTAAATACTGGATACTGAATAAACCCCAATCATTATTTTGAATTGACAGAATGATTGCACTGTCAGAGTACCTTCTGTGGAGCAGCTGGTCGGCGATATCTGGCACTGCAGCTTTTTCTTCAGCCAGATGCCCATATTGATGCTACTGGCTCAACAAAGGCCGTGGGAATCAGATATTTTTTGATCGCAGAACTACTCTGCATTTTCTATTCTTGCGACAAGAACCTGGGAAATGTATTTATAATAGAGCTTTTGACATCTTGTTGGCAGACAACCACAGGAAAATTATAATAAGTTATTCACAGTTCAAACTATGATCCTTTTATTCACCTGTTGACGAGGGGACCCGTCTGAAGCAAAGTTGGGCTTCAGGACAATCTTGCAGTTTTGTGTGCTCTTAATCATTCAAGAAACATATGCCTGGGAAGATACCTTTATTTAGATGAAACATTGTAGGAAGGTGGCACAGCACAGTGACCGAGAACATGGCGGATGCTGCCTGATGGACTGAATTCTACACAGGCCACATCAGCCAGGGAAAGTTATGTCACCCCTCTGTGTTCAGTTTCCTGTTGTGTGATGTGTAATATTAAGGGGGCCTCCTAATTTCTGTTATGTTATGAGGTGGTATCTATAAATGTTCTATGTGTTCCATTATTAAATGTCTGAAAGAATAAGCAAGAACTGTGGTGGTGGTCACCTCCAGAGAGTGTGCTTGCATGGGTTCAAGCCAGATGAATATGGACACTAACTTTTTGCCTCCTTAGACTGAATGATTTCAATTGTCTTATCTTCAAGTTCTCTGATTCTTTCTTCTGCAAGCTGAAATCTGCTGTTGAACCTCTCCAGGGAATTTT
This sequence comes from Cabassous unicinctus, assembly GCA_029593785.1. Taxonomy (NCBI): domain Eukaryota; kingdom Metazoa; phylum Chordata; class Mammalia; order Cingulata; family Chlamyphoridae; genus Cabassous; species Cabassous unicinctus. Next base: position 139 of record JAQZBX010076278.1, on the reverse strand, counting down.
AAATTTCTATTACTGTGGTCTTCAGTTCCGTTTGGTGCCTGTTCATAACCTCCATCTCTATTGTTATCCTCTTTGTGTTCATCTATTGTGTTAATGATTTCCATTAGTTCTTTTTCCATATTTTCCTTTAACTCAGAGC
>JAQZBX010076277.1:0-14452 GCA_029593785.1 Cabassous unicinctus | reverse complement strand
GTCAATACTTTCCCTAAGCTAAGCTAAGTGTAAAATTTTCTCTTCTGTTCTAACCTGTGCTTGCTTTAACTTTGTTAGGCTGCTTGCACCTAGAAACTCATAAATCAAATTTGGGGTTCACTTGTTATGAAGTGGATAATGGTCAAAGGTAACCTAAAACATAAAAATGAGTCTTTAAATGTCAATTGCATCTTGCAATTAAAATTGATGTATAAAGAAATCACAAGTGGAATTAATTCAACTGTGGAAAATGAAAAACTTAGCAAAGTTGTTACTAATAAAATTATTCTAGTTGCTTAATGATTGGAAGTGCTCAAATTGTCTTTAAGTGAAAACTTACTGGAAACTGTATCTAAATGTTAAGATATTAGATAGATGCCTTTATATTATAAAACAGGAGAAGAATAGTAACTGAAATAATTATAACTAGGTGGATGTAGCCTAAAATTAACTATTGTAATGGTAATCTTAAATTAAACTCATCTTTGGTTATGGTTATTTTATAACTAAGTTCAGCTAGCCCTTGAACTTCAGCTATTGTGGTGGTAGTTATGAACTGAGTTTGCCTTTGTTTATGGTTATTTCATGACAGCTTCTGCCCCCTATAGCTCAGAGGAAAGCAAACGAGACACCCCTGTCTCCTGTCTTTGCCCTGGTATTAGTGACCCTGCTTTCTCTCATGGCACCAAGTGCGGACTAAATTGCTGCCCGGTAGAATTCTCTATCATTAGAGTTGAACGTCCACTGTTCCAGGTCAGTGGTCCCCAGAGTCCTGTTATCTCTGAGGACTGGGAAGTGAGGGAGGCCTCCCACCTTGATTGTCAGGGGTTCCTAAAAGCAGCAGTTCAAGAGAGAAAACAGTTTCCCTGAGGCTTTGATAGCCTCAGTGAATTAGTCTTGCTCATCCAAGGTCTGCTAAGGCCAAAATAGGAAATAAGCAAACTTCTGAATCAAAGGAAAATTATATTGGAGCATTGGGGACATTTTGGTTATGAGCTAATAATTAAGGACTGAAGTTCTTGTGCAGGGCTGCATGGTCACAGTTCAGATTGGAGTGATTAAGAAAGTCTTCAAAGAAATTTTTCAGATGTTATCTTACAATTAAACTTATTTTGTAAAAGAATGGAAGTTTTAATTAACTTTAGTAAATTGTGTTTCTGTGTCAAACTCTACTCATGTCTGCCTATTTGCTCAATATATCTTCACACGTTGGGGAGGATAATATCAAATTAACAAATGAAAATTCTAAGACGATCTCTATTCAAATCAACTATGCACTTATACACATGAATACGTATTCCTGGAGCCCAAATTAGGCTGAACAGGATGCAGGCGTAATATAGAAATCTGAATATAGGAACTATTGGAAAAGGGATAAAGAGTTTCATGAGCTCTTTGGCCTACCCAGCCCCCAAGGCCTTCTTTTTGCAAGAGCTCTGAGGGAGGGGCTAGGTGTAACAAATTAAAACCCTTCTAGGCTGGGGAATTAAGAATCACAACTTGTCCTGTAATTCACCAATGTAAACCTTTAACAACCTTAAAATAAGGGTGGTTAATAATTCTATTACCAAATTTCAGTAAGTAAAGGAAAATTCCTTAAAAGCTACGAAAAGATATTTTCTAAATTAAAATTGAAATAAATTAAACAATTGTAATATATTTGAGAATCTAGCAGTCAGTATGCTTTTAAGATTATTCAATTTTAAAATTTTACTTTAAAAAGGTTTAGCATCCTGAAAAGGAAGGAAAAGGAACATTCCTTGCATAAAATATAATGGTTTCAATTTATTTAGCTTTGGTCTAATCTCTGGTTTATAGAATACCAAATAAATAAATTAACATTAATTTCATGTTTAATGAAATTAAGCTAAAGAAGAAAATGTAGATCTGCCCTCTCTTAAATGGATAAAGTAAATTTCATTAGTTGCTAACTCTAATTTAATAAGCTTATCTTAAGGTAAAGTAACCAGTCTATGTGGTTATGGTTAATTATAAGGAGTTTACTTCTAAACTGATGCATTTATATGACTAATTCAAAGCAGTCATTATTAACTAGGAGCCTAAGCTGATGTTAATAGCAAAACATAACTTCATAACAGGAAAACCTGTCATAGGCCACCTCAAGCTGCATGTTAAAGTGGTGGTAAGGAAAGATAATGTTAATTCAGTTAGGTATCTTCAGTTTTCAAAAAACAACTGAGAATGTAAATTTTCTGTGCTACTAAAATAAAATTCCTGTGTAATTAACGTCATCATGGTAAAAGTGTAGAAGTAAAAAGCAAAGTACTAACAAGTTACATAGAATTGGAAGAGTTTAGAAAGAATATAAAAATCAAAAGAAACTTCAGCATTGTCAAACTTTTGTACATTCAAACTAGAGCTTCAATACACTGCAGGTTGCCTCTCCATTGGAGTTATTGACCAGGTAGTTCACCATCCCCTAAATCAATAAACATATCTACTACAGCTCTGGTTGCACTCCTGAAGTGGATGGAGAGTACATTGCAGTTTCAAACTTCTGCAGCAGTCAGTGATGGCTTGATGTGGCCAGATGCACAATGGACACTGCCTCCAAACTGGCACTGTTTCATAGTGCCATAGGGTGCTATGCACTAGGCCAGTGGAATACTGAAGCCTACATTCCTAGCTTCTCTCTAGGGTTAATGGTGACACAGCATGCTGGCTGTGTGAAGGACATACCAAGTGGAAAAATGATTACCAGAGTATTGTGAGTAGAACTTACACACAATTGGCATCATGGCCTACTCCCATGGATAGATAACATGTAGGGTATTGCAAACCTGGAGCTTAGATCTATTACCTGCAGCACAAAGAGAAACTTATCCATTGTGTAGTGCATTAATTAGTACTAAGTACTGTACCTATATCTCTCCTATTCTAGATATATGCCTGATGATTACAGTATCTTTCCTATTCTAGATCATATGCAGAGGGATATTGAATATGTTAAAAGTCTTGGTAAACTTCATTTTCTAAATAGTTAATAAACATGCCTGTAAGATAAAGGAATAGCCACCTTGCCTGAGAACAGTGTGGGCAACAGCCCTTTTAATTAAAAAAGCCACCAAGTTAACTTGGGGGCAACCTTTCATTCTTCACCCACACAAGGTAAAAGACACGTTTAACCCAGGTCTCTTTTCTAGCCCTTATTCTAAAACCTTTCCCACTCATACCCTGGGGAGGACTGGCAAACCCACATTCCATCCTACCAGGGTTAAGCATTACCCACCAGAAAGGAAATGGCAAATGAGTTGGCTAAGACCCACTTTAGCTTAGCCCTTTCAAGATGGTCACCCAGGACCTGAAAACCAGGTTCTGATAAAAACCTGGCAGGAAAACAGGCCTCCCTCTCAATTAGAGCCAAAATGGAAGGGACCTTATTCTGTGATTCTGATCATTCCCACAGTTATTAAAGGAATTGTCAGCTAGATGCACTTAGCCTGAGTGAAGTCAGCTGCCCAAGAAAGTGCCAATTCATCAAAAGCACCTGACAGTATGTGCATGTGACAGTCATTGGCCAGCATGAAACACCTCTTCAAGAAACAAAGCTAAGTAGTGTTTGTGAAAAAGCCAGCTGTTTCCTCTAACTCTAGCCCAAATGCCTATTGCTAGGGGGAGGGCAAGCCAAACACCCCTATACAATAACTAAAAGAGCAATGCCTCTTCTTATCCCCCTTTTAGCTAACTGTCTTAGGCCTAAACACCACCTTTTAAAATGGATTGGCAATTTATACCAAACCCCATTATCTATTACAACCTCTCCCTAAAGCTAATTAACAGCATAGAAGAAACTAGCCATGCCTTAGAAGCTCTTAGACAGCAAATTGTCTTTCTTGCTGTTGTGGTACTGCAAAATTTCAAGGCCCTGAACATGCTAACAACAGCACAGGAGGGTCATGCCTATTTCTCAAGGAAAAATGCTGTTTAAGAATCACTCTGAAAAAGTCCTAAACAATTCAAAAGCTGCAAGTTGTAGCTCACCAGCTTTGGGAGGATGCAGCCTCTGAAAGCACCTGGCCTTTTTCACTCTTGTTGTCCAGTATGTCCTAGCTGGCCGCCATTTTGGACCCACTTACTACCATCTTCTTTATTCTTTTAGTGGGACCATATATCTTCAAATTTCTAACTAAGTTTACTTATTCCGAATCAATGCCTTCCAAAACAAGATATTAGTCACTCAGGGATTTCAGCTACTTCCAGCCACAGTGTCTGACCAATCTTCCTTCAACTTCAATAGAATAGACAGAGAGGCTTTGCTATAACCAGCAGGAAGTAACTACAGAAAAATGATCATCATCCCTCAGCACCCCCCTTAAGAATAAGGGTGTGAGCTCTCTGAGCAGGGAGTTGAGGCAGGTTAGTATAATGGAAGAGAAGATGACCCACAACATGGCTGACAGATAACATGGCTGCCAGACCACATGGCCAGCAAACAACATGGCTACAGGACCTTGCTGGGACCTTGAGTTTAACCTTGAGGTCCCAGTTTCTCTTTCCAGGAACTCACCATGGCACCAGATATTCCAAAAAGGCCACACCATTGCCCCCCACCACACCATAGGAGGGGTGCCAATAACTGCTGAGGCCCATCCCCTTATCATTAGCAAGGGGGTAAAATAACTAACAGTTTAAAAGGTAATCACATGAGGCAGAGCCTATTCTTTCTGCTTAGAGGGGCTGCCCCAAGTCTTGCTGTGTATTTCCATCTTTTTCTCCCATTTCTCAGCAAGCACTGTTCTTTCCCCCATTTCCCAAATAAAGAATTTTTACTGGCCTAACTACACTGGCATGTTCATAAATTCTTTTATGCATCATAGCCAAGAACCTAGAGGAATCCAATGTTTCTCCATCTTCAAAATGAAAAGATGTCCACAAATGTCCAGCAAATATGATAAATTTGCACCTCATTTTATCAAGAAGGAAAACAAAAGAGTTCCTCTTTTTTCCTAATGGTTCTACTTCAGATATTGCAAAGCATGTGTGTGACAACTGGCCCATAAACTGGGAAAAACAGGTCAGCAGTCCAAACATTCTATGACTTATTATCAGGGATGACTTTTACACAGAAATGTCACATTGGAAGCATAAAAACTTTCATTTGGCAAAACAACAGTGATAAATTTGATGGCCTGAGAGACATTGCCAGAGCCAAACTCTCAAGATCAGAGGAATCTTGAGAACACTGGAGAGTAATTGTTGTGGACTCCTCTAAATACTGCAGTTTTGCTCAGTGTGATGGGATACAGTCTTTCTCTTCCATGCTTCTGGAAAGGAAATGATCCAAGGTGGCTGCAGAAACCCTTAGGAAGAGCCAGACTTTTTATTCATGGACCTAAATCATTACGTGAACAATGTCACATTTTCTCAGGAAAGTTAAAAGAATCAAGAACCCTCTTCACTAAGACTTTGTATTCCTAGTATCTTTATTTATGTTTAGCAGTTTAAAAATGTGTTGGTTTTGGAGTGCAATCCATTGCCAAGGGAATTGTTAACCACTTATCTTCCATAGCACAACCCATTTTGCTGCCATAAATGTTTTCTTCACCAGAACTAACAAATCAAGTGTTCCAAATATAAAATTTGAGCTAAAAAAGATTAACATTATTTTCCTCATTAGTAGAACTTATAACACAGTTTATGGTAACTAGAAATGCTAATATATACTGTTCCCCTCTGGAAAACAGTCAGCAATTAATAAAGGTCATAGTGGCATTATTCACTATTGCCAAAAGTTTGAAGCAAACCAAATGTCCATCAACAGATGAATGTATAAGCAAATTGTACTATATTCATACAATGGAATATTACTCAGCTGTAAGAAGGAATGCAGTATTAACAATCAGGACAACATGATGATTCTGGAAGACCTGATGTTGAGTGAAGTAAGCCAGTCACTGAAGGACAAATATTACATGACCTCACTGTTATGACTTAATCAAAATGAGCAGAATCTCAGAGCTAGAGTCTGGAATATAGGTTATGAGAGAGAAAGCAAGAGAGTAGAGGGTGGTGAGCCAATGCTCAATATAGGCAAAACCTAGCATAAGGTGAAATATGGTGTTTGGACAGTAGATGGGGTGACGTTGGTACAGGGAAGTGAGAGGAATTGATAGTGATGGAATATGAGGGTGAGTAAGGTGGGGGATTGGGATGGGCTTTCAATGGAACTGGCAGGAGAGCTGGAGGAAGGAACAGGTGAACTCTGGGATTTTATAGGCCTGTGGTTAAAACTACAATTGTGGGAATATTCTTTTGTCAGTTATGGTAAGGAAAGATTACTCATGCAGGGCCCACATGGTGCATGCTTCTGTGGAATCTAAAAATGTTCATCTTGTCATGTGTGCTATCTCACTGGGTAGAGACTCTGAGATATTACATGCCCAACCTGGGGAGTCCTGCTATGTTCTCAATTAGAAGGGCAAGAACCTCTTGAGAACAAAGGTTATGCCTATAAAAGAGTAATTGGAGCATAGGGCAGTTTTAGGGCATTGGTTTTGCTATGCATGATCTTATAATGATGGATGCAGACCATTATTGTAAGATCATTGTCAAAACCTATAAAACTATGTGGTGCAAAATTTAATCCATAATGTAAACCATTGACCATGGTGTAGTAATGCTTCAATATATGTTCATCCATTGCAAGAAATGTACCATACTTATGTAAGATATTATCAAAAAGGGTAACACAAGAAGGGGAAGGAATGGAATATGGGAGAATCTCCTATATTTCCTGTGTGACTTTTCTTTAACCTAAAGCTCCTTTAAAATAAAGTAAAAAGAAAATAAAAAGACCCCTGGGGAACAGTCAGAAGAAACAGTCAATGTACGTAAAAGCTAACATAGCTTATGGTGATGAAAGAAGCAATGAAATAAATTTATCTATTTTATATTTTAATATGTGCATTTTATTTGTTTTTTTAATTATTTTATTTTTTATTATTTTCATTCATTTACTTTTTGGTTTTATTTTTACGGAGGTTTTGAATTGCAAAGGGTCACAACTATGGCAGGGGAGAATAACTGGTTTGGAGTGTCCATGATGGGTAATGTGTGGGGAGGGGTGCACCTGGGGCATGCCTTTATGGAATATGAATATGTTCAAGGGGTCATGCTGTGTTGTCTCAGTGCAGGGAGACCCACACAATAACCAAAAAATATTGAGTCCCCATCCTGGTAAGTCCTGCTATATTCTCTAATAGAGTGAAAACAGTCCCTAGGGTATATGGGCAGTGCCTATCAAGGAGGACAGACCAATATACCAGGCCCTTGACATTGATGATTGTACTTATGAACCTTGTTATTATGAATATGAAACTTAGCTCAGAATTGTATATTGTCAAAGAATTACCTCCTATTTGGCACTTGGGATTATTACCAAGTGCCAAATAGTGATGCATTTGGAAAAAGTCCTTGAACAAAAGGGTGAAATATTAAATACAAATGAGGTATTATGCTAAGAGATTTCAAAGTGAGTTAGGAGATCATTCCACAGGTTATACTTACACAGTTTTCAGAAGGATCTCATTGACTGCCACAGTAAACAGTATCTCAAACAGCAGGTGTCCTGAGGGCTCTTGGGAATTTGGCACCATGTCAGTGGGTCCTACCTTGGAATATATGTTCCTCAATGTAATGGTTAGACTCATTTACAATTTCCCTACACAAGGCTCTTCTGCACCATTTATTTGTATGTATAAGGCTATACTTAGCAGTATACTTATTAAATATATGTACCAGAGACTTAAATCTTCATTCTGTTCATATGCCTGTTGAGCCCTAAATCTCAGCAGAGTTGAAACACCTACTCTCCTGTTCATTGGACTCACCCAGGACAAATAACAAAGTGATGATGATGGACAATGCCCATCCCCCAAAATGGAGAGTATCTACAACTGCAATCAAGAAAGTTCTATCCACTGACCCAGGTGATCTAAGCCCCTCTCAACCAGAAACAGAGGGTCATCACTATCCTAAAATCCTCAAGGTTTAGGTGTGAACAAACATGGGGAAAATACAAGTGTGGACTAAAGTAGACTTATTATTATTCTGGCAATCAAAGGACATAAATATAAAGGCAGTAGTCACCAGAGTTTCTGAGTGGAAGGATAGGGAATAATACACATAACATGGGTCATTTTGAGGACATTGGAATTGTACTTAATGTCATTGTAATGACAGATACAGACCATTATACATTTTATCAAAACCTATAAAAATGTACAGTGCAAAGTGTAAACTCTAATACAAACTATTGACCATGGCTAGTAGCAAGGCCTCAATATGTGTTCATCAAGTATAACAAAAGTACCACATTAATGAAATATGTTGTTAATGGGGAAAAGTGTGTGAGGAAGAGGTGGTGTAGTATATGGGAATTCCCATATATTTTCTATGTATCGTTTCTATAAAGCTTCTTTAAAAATAAAATAAAATAAAAAAGTAAAATAAAATAAATAAAATAAAATAAAAATAATTTGCACAGCAATAAAGCATGAGCTAATTCCATCTCAACATGTAAAGACATAAAATATTTCATATTTTTTCACTGGAAAGAAACTTTTCTTGGATGAAATTGTAAATATGTGCAGAATATATTTAATAAACACTTATAAAATACCTAACTGTAGAACTTAAATATAAATTGGTGTATAGTGTATAGAACAATATTTCATATTAATAACTTTAGTCTTATGAAAATGAATTTACAGTCTGATGTTATTTCTGTATTTGCATGTAAATGGTCCTTGCATATATTCAGTGTAAATGGTTTCAGAAGGTCATCTTTGTTTAACCATAATCAGGGAATTTTATCAATTGTTAGTGTTTTGTTGAAAAGGCATTATATGCAGCAGACCTATGAAAATATTGTTCATAATGATCAGAATTAAATTTGTATAAAGCCGAATTTTAAAACAAATGTAAATAGCACTAAACATTTTCTTTCTGCAAACTGCACTTCATAGAATCTTTTTGTAAACTGAATTTTAAAATATTGCACTGAAAAAAATAGAATAAACAGAAGCAAATTTTTGTTCTTTTACCAAAAATTTCCAGATTTTATCTAAATTTCAAAGGAAAAAATAGAGTATGAAAGTAAATAAAATCAGAAATTAAAGTAGTTTCATTATAAGGTTTATAAGATGATAATATGAAAATCTTCATGCCAACAAATTAGATAACCTACATGAAATGGACAAATTCCTAGAAACACACAAACTGCCTTAACTGACTCAGAAGAAAAAGATCTCCACAGAGGAGTAAGTAAAGAGATCGAATCAATAATCATAAACCTTCCAAATAAGTAAAACAAGACCAGGTGGCTTCATTGTTGAATTTAACATATATTTCAAGAAGAATTGACATCAATATTAATCAAATATTTCCAAAAAATAAAAAGGAGGAAATACTTCTTATCTCATTCTATGAGACTAGCTTCACCCTAATAACAAATCCATGTAAGCATATCACAATAAAAGAAAATGAAATACCAATATCCCATATGTTGGAGTCTGCTAGGCTGCAAAAGCAATATACCAGAAATGAGTTGGCTTTTAAAATGGGCATTTTTTAGCTCTTTGAGATTACATTTATGAGTCCATGGAAATGTCTGATTTCAGCTATCATCAGTCAAAGCTTTCTTCTTGGAGAACAGCCGCTGACAATCCTGAAATCCTCTGTTACATGGCAAGGCAAATGGTCTCTCCCTTCTCTTCCAGGTTTCATTGCTTTCAGCTTCTGGCTTCCATGGTTTTCTCTCTGAATTTGGGGCTTTCTCTCTGTCTCTTTCTCCATAATCATCTTGCTTATATAGGACTCCAATAAAAGGATTATGACCCACCCTGGCTCATGCCTTATTTGAAGTAACCTACTCTAATGGCCCTTTAGTGAAGTAACCTAATCAGATATCCCACCCACAAAAAGTTCATGTCCACAGAATGGACTTGCTTTAGGAACATGATTTTTTGTGGGTACATACAGTCTCAAATTACCACAGTGTATTAAGATAGATTCAAATATTCTCAATAAAAAGCAAGAAAACTGAATACAATTGCACATCAAAAAAACTGTACACTGTTAACAAGCTGGATATACCCCAACTGTGCAAGAAGAGAGTTTAACATAAGAAAATCAACTAATGTAACATACAATATTAATAGAAAATAGTAATTTTTAAAAATCATGAGCATCTCAGCTGATACAGAAAAGGCATTTTAAAAAATCCACCACATTTTCTTGATGAAAAAAACACAGAAAACATGAATTAGAAGGAAGCAATCTCAACAAGATAAAGGACATATTTTAAAAGCCCAAAGCTAATATTTTTTCAAGCTTGAAATACTGAAACCTTTACCCTAAGATCAGAAACAAAACAAGAATGTCCACTGTCACCACTGTTATTCAATACTGTCTGGAATTTCTAGCCAGACCAATTAGGCAAGCAAAAGAAATAAAATACATTGAAACTGGAAAGGAAAAACAAATATTCCTTATTTGCTGATTACATGATCTGATATACATAATACACTGAAAAATCCACAGCAAATCAATTAGAGCTAACAAATAAATTTAGCAAAGTTGCAGGGTACAAGTTCAACATCCAAAAATCAGTGGTGTTTCTATTCTCTAGTGACAAACAGTCAGAAGAGGAAATCAAGAAAAACATTCCATTTACAATAACAACTAAAAATTAAAAAAAAGAAGTGCCTAGAAATATATGTATTCAAGGATCAAAAGCAACTGTAAATGTAAATCTAACAAATATATTGCTGGAAGAAATGAAGAAAGATCTAAATAAATGGAAGGAAATTCCAAATTCATGGATTAGAAGACTAAATATTCTTAAGATAGCAATTCTACCCAAACAAATTTATAGATTTATGCAATCCCAATCAAATTTAACAACTTTCTTGGCAGAAATGGTAAAATCAATCATCAAACTTGTACAGAATGGTAAAGAGCCCTGAAGCTGCAAAATACCTTGAAAAAAAAATGATTAAATTTGAAGGACTACATTTTCATGTTAAAACTTATTACAAATCTATGGTAATTAAAACTGAATGATAGTTGCTCAAGGGCAGACATATAACACCAATGAAATAGAATTTAGAGTACAGTGATTAACCCTCACAACTATGGGCAATTGATCTTTGACAAGTCAAGTCCACTCAATTGGGAACGAAGAGCCTCTTCAACAGATGGATTTATGAGAACTGGATTGTTATCTGCAAAATATTAAAGATGGTTCCCTATCTCACATCATAATCAAAATTCAACTCAAAATACATCAATTTCCTAAATATAAGAAATAATCCTTCAACACTCCTGGAAAGAAACCTAAGGGAATAACTTCAGACCTTAGGTTAGGAAATAGTTTCTAAGACTTTACCCCAAAATCAGAAACCATAGGAGGAAAATATATTAATTGTTATTTCATCAATATTTTTTTAAATTGTGCATCAAAGTTCATTCTCATGAAATTAAAAGGACAACAGAATAAATGGAGAAAATATTTGGAAATAACATACCTTTTAGGGATTTAATGTCCAGAATATATTAAGAAATTCTATAACTCAACAACAAAAAGACAAACAATTCGATTTAATAAAATGCATAAAATATGTGAGTAGCACAATATTTTGAATATAATTAACATCACTGAATTGCACACTTAAAAGTGTTTAATCAAAAAATTTAGATCACAGTTACATGTTGCCATTATATGAATTTTTAAAAAATCCATAGAATTGTACAATTCAAAGTTTGAATCCTTAGGTAACCTAAGCACTATAAATCATAGCATAATTATAACAATAGGGTTGAATCAATTGTAACAAAGGGACCACATTAATAGAAAATGCTATTAGTAGATAAAACCATGTGTGGTGCATATATAGGAACTCTGTACTTCCTCCATGACTTTTCTGTAAAATTACAACTGCTTAATAAAAAAATGAATATGATGCAAAGAACTACCAAAATCACTTACTAATGATAAAATTTGTTTCACGTGAAAATTACAATTTTAGAAAAACTTGTGATCTCCACATTAGCTTTTAAGCTTCCTGATAATTGAAATCTTTTTTGAAAGGTTTATTGGTGACACTGACAAATGTATATTTTTGGTAGAGTAAAAGAAATATGTAATATTTGTAGATATGTATTATTCTCTAAACAAATATTTTCCTGATGAACACCATTTGGTTGTACAAAATTATTTGCAGGTAGAATCCATTCCAATTGCTAAATTGATAAGGAATTTAAATCTAAGAGAATGTGTGAAGTTCCTTAATAAGTGTTCTGATTAGACATTGGAAATATTCTTTAAAAAATCACATTTGTGGAGTTTTGGTATAGAATATTAGCATTAAAAAGAACATGAACAATAACATAAGTGGTAATCAAATTTTTCTTCCCTTTTCTAACCATATATCTGTGTAAGTTTACATTTTCTTCACATTCTTCATTCAAACCAACATATTGCAATGGAACAAATGAAGAGTTAGAAATTAGAATTCAGCTATCTGCCTATAAACCAAAATAAAGAGATATTTAAAAGAATAAAATCATTATTCTCTTCTCAATTTTACTGTGGTTTTATGATAAAGTATTTTTAAATGTATTATTGCATTAAAATATAAGGAATTTATTAATACTTATATCAGGTTTAATTTCTAATATGACAATTTTCCACAGATATAACGCATAGAATTATTTTATTTAGGATTTCCAATAATTATTTAGGATTAACGTGTTCCTGAAATGAAAAAAAAACATGAGAATAGATGATTTATAAAAATTCTATTGAATTATATTTTGCAAAATTCCAAGGAATCTCAGGTAGTATGATTTTTATGTATTTCCCTCCATTACCCTCATTTGAGTGCTGAATTTCCATGAGAATTATAATAGTTTGGCTTTATTAGATGCTTGGTCCATCATTTTCCCTCATATTCCTCTCCAGATGCAAATCACCCCAATATATCTAAATATTTTGATTCACTCTGAATTACATTTGCCATATGAAGAAATTTTTGTTGGCCCTAACAAGCTGAGTAAATCTTCAGAGTTTAGCCTATTTGTCCAAAATAAACAGCAGAGATCAAGAATATGGTGTGATCATGAAAGTAGGTAATGATATGGTTGGGCTCTGTGAAACACTTCTCTAGTGTTCCTACTTGTGACAAAGCAAAAAATGCCACATACTAAGTCAAGAAAGATTCTGCTTTCATAGACTTGACTTCTTTTCTCTAGTCACCACACTTCCCTGCAGACTTAATAACTGTATTGATCCCCAGCATCTGATGTGAACACTTCTATTTTTGAACATATAACTTTCCTGGAAGTTTCTTAACCTCTACCATATTATGGTCTTCTCCTGATTAGTTTCTGTTAACAATAATTTTCAGAAAATTTTCCATGGTCTACATTCCTCAGAAATGCCTTTGGGTCTGGTAACTGAAAATCTGAGAGGTACTCTTCATTATTGTGATACCCATGTACTAGGATCTCTTCAAATCAATTTTGATGACAAAGTGCCATAACCATTTTACTTGCTTTCCTTTAAAACCCATTCTAATATATATCTTATTTTTCTTTAATTTACTAGCTACCGAGAAATTTTTTATTGTTGATAATTTTAAACAGTACATGATTTTATTTCATGCCAATTGTTAATTAAAACTCCTATAAAATATATTTTATTGGAGTTTGCATTGTGGATATATTACAATATAAATAAATTATATTTATAAAATTACATAAAATTGAAAATATATTGAATTGCCTGTGACCTATGAAAGTTTTTTTGAATACATGTCTTTTGTTAACTTTAACAACAAAAAAATCTATGCTAATTTTTTATATTAAGCACTCTTATGAATTTAACTAATCTCAAAAATATAGCCAAAGAATCCTTACCAATCAGGAGTTGAGGGAGAACTGTCCTCTCTGGAGGGTGAAATCACCATTCCTCCATGTCTCCCGAGACATGACCCATAGGTCTACTTCATAATGAATAACCATGTGTGCAAAGAAACTAAAAGCAGAGTTGTTCATATGATTAGGGTTAAATATAAACATCCGAGGAGTAACTCCATGGATTTTAATCAGTGAAAAAAGTGGTATGACATAGAGTTTGTAAAGTATCTATATTGTACAAAAGAAATATTCATGTTACAGAACATAAATGTGATTCATCATTTATCAGGTATATATATATATTTAAATTCACATATTTCTTTAAAATGCCTAATGAAAACTTTATGTGCATAGCAGTTACACATGCCTCGTTATGTTTAGCATACTTTATTTTTGCTTTGATTTCATAGAGACTGAATGGTAATGATTCTGGATTATAATAGGTTTTAAAAATGGTACCTGATGAAATGTATGTGATATACAGAGTAATTCAAAATATGGAAACTATATT
>JAQZBX010076276.1:0-14456 GCA_029593785.1 Cabassous unicinctus | reverse complement strand
TATGGTTCCTTTTCTATCTTTTTTATTATTACTACTATTCCTTTTCTCTTCTCTCTTCCCTTTTCTATGGTCTTAATAATTTTCAAGGGAACACAGACAACTACAAGGATATAGAATAAGTGGAAGCAGTTGGCAAAAAGGAAACTTAACACAAAATAAAACAAAATAAAAGACATTGGCAATTTCACCATTATCACAGTATTCTTCCTTACTGATATCCCAAGCTCTTGGAAGCTCCTAGTCTTGCAGGGTCTGCTAGTCTTAGTGATTTTTGGGGAGACCTGATGAGAATGTTATGACTATTGCTATTATTGTGATGGACCAACATCTTGACTTCTAATGAGTTTCTTTATAGTGAATTGATCCTTGTTAGATTTGGGTTATATCTCAGTTATTGTTCCCAAATCTGTTGTGAATTCTCTGACAGGCAGCAATTTGATTTTTCTCAAAAAATGTGCTGCTCAGATTTTCCTATATATATTATTTGGATCCACAGAATTATTTTTCCTTGTGTTGATGTCCTATGACCACTATATTTCCATTTCCCACCCTATGCACTACAGGGTAACCATGATACCACATTTGTGCATACAGGTAGCAGGTGGCTCATGGACTGTTGGGCTAGTCCATTCTGTCATCCACACAGGCACCATGTTCAGGCTTCCCTTCACACCAACCAAAATGATCCATCAATATTTCTGTGACATCCCTCAAGTTATGAGCATCTCGTCTCCAGTCATGCAGTTTTCTGAGTCTTTGACACTTGCTGTAAATTCTTTCCTTGTCTTATTCAGCTTTGTCATCCTATTTAATTCATATGTTAACATCTTTTCAAATGCCCTCCAGAAGTGTTCTGTGGAAACTGGAACAAAGCCTTGTTAACCTGCTCTCCCCAAATAGCTAATTTTATTTTATCATTTCTGGATTGCTTGTTTGTTTGAGCCCCATCTCAAGTGAATCAACAATCCATACCTTCATCCTGGCCATGTTCTACTCCATGGTGTCCTCCTTTATAAACCCCATCATCTTTAGCCTGAGGAACAGAGAAATTAAAAGGGCTTTAGGCAGAATGTTTAGAAGATTTTTCAAGTTTACTTAAAGGGTTTCATTTTTAATGGGAAATAATATTTTAATAATCAAGGAAAAATACTGTATATAAAATAATACAGTAAAATTTAGGTAAAAAAAATTTTACACATTTTGTTTTTTTTTTTTTAAGAAACAGGGAGATATTTAAATACATTAGCAGTAGTTACTCATTGAGCAGATACTTTGTTCCAATAAAATGAATTATTAATTCTTTTAATAATTTTCTCAAATACTAAATAGTTAAGATTGAATTTTGGATTTCTGTTGTCATCTTAATATCTTCATGCTGGTTAAATTGAAGAAAGATCTAGAAAAATTAAACACTTTCGCATGTTCACACTGCTTTGTTTGGAAAGCTGCAATGAAAACTCACTTCATTATGCCTACAAATATATGAACTGTGTTCTCTGTTTTCTCCACCTAATAAAATTGTGTGTTTTTCACATTTATTCTATGAACACATATAGATATATATGCTTATATATAGATAAACTCTGGGATGTTTTTTCATTATAACTTACACATTATATCTGTGAGCTTTAAATGTGTATTGTTTGTAGATAATAACATAGAGAAGTCCTTAAACTTGTAAATATATCAACCCATATGTGTATGTGCAACCTAAAATCTATAACATGTAGCCATTTTAGAGAGATAGCAGTGGGGAGAAAGAAGGCAGTTGGTACTCACACTAGGAAAACAGCAATCTATTATCTTGTAGACATGCAGACAAAGAATGAAAACAAAATATGTAACAGCCCATATCATAGAAGACTGAAAATCTGACCGACTTGATGCCTAAGCTCAATATTAATCATTTTAGTGACAAAGGATAAGAACAAGGTTGTATGGTAATATTGAATTCATGCATGGTCTTTCTTATACATGAGATCATTGGATAACTCACCAAGTGGTGGATTCAAAAGTTCTGGTGCATTACAGGCTGGGATGATGGCAGAAATGTGAAGAAAACCCAGGGATTATGCATGCTTCATGATTTATTCATGATAGAAATCAATTTGTTTGTAATACTCAAAAAAGTTCTTCTATATTTATTGTTTATGTAATGCTTAATTCTTTGTAGAGTTATTTGTTATCATTCCAGATGTTTGTATGTGTGTGTTTGTGATTATATTAACAAACATAAAAAGCTTTTACTATTTCCCTGATGCCCAGATATGTAGATAACCTTCAACTATTCTAATAATTAAATTTGAATTAAGACTGTAACAATCATGGTTTAATGTCCCAATTGTACAAAATCCGCAATCATTGTCCATCATAAAATTCCTTCATAAAGCTCAATTTTGAATGTAACTATCAGTGTGTAATTGATAACTTTGGTTAATTCTAATAAATGTTTGTGAAATAAGTCTCACTCAGTAGTTTTTATTTACCTGCTTACCTCATAGATCAGTGGGATTTGCTGAAGTATAACTAATGCTTTTTGCTTTTTTGACTACTGCAGTTTACCTGATAGTGCCTACATCATTTATCCATTTCCTAATCCATGACTACCTAAACTGTTCTAATCCTAGGCTTACTAAATGCTTTTCTTTTCATTAATGTCTTTGTCCATTTATAATCTTATCAGCAATGTATCAACATTATGCTTGCACAGTATCCTTGATAGAACATGGTGAAGCATTCCATTATTGCTCTTATAATGTGTTTTGTCCTGTGTTCATATTTCATGTTATTAATGAATTAGAGATTCTAATAATATCCTTATAGGAATTACTTTTTCAATAACAATTTTGTCCAATGTTTTGGGGCTTCTTTCCAAAGTCCTTTAATTTGAAATTGGTTTTATTAACATGTGTTAACATATACTCATTCATTTTCAATTTGGAGCAAGGGAAACTATCTCCTATTGTTCCAATCACTGTAAATTTAGTCTATGTGCCCTTCCTGATAGAAATAACATTTATTTTATCACCAGCATATTATTTTGCCAATATTTTGTTGGTTTAGATATTGTTCAGGGAGTTTATCTCACCTATACAAGTTTACAATGGTTTCTCCACATTCTATTAGTTCTGTTGTTTTACCTTTTAAATTTGGGCCATTAATCTACCTGCATTCCACCATTTTAAAGCAAGAAAAAAAGACATGGGTGAACTTTCTGCCTCTTGCCATTGAGTGTTTCTGTCACCATCTACCAAACAACCTTCTTCACTGTTGTTTGGACAAACTATTAGTGAGTTATTAAATTGTCCTGAATATATATACATATTTCAGATCACTCTTTTCTGTTCCTTTGAAATATATATAATCCAGGATCAGTACTTTACTGTACAGTTTATTAAGTAATTGGTATTATAATTCTAATTTTAATGACACCGCTTCAAAATATGTTATCTGCATTGACCAATATGCATTATTTTTTTAAAAATTGATTTTATTCATACATATTCATAAACATTCAAGTCATCCAAAGTATACAATTAGTGGTATTTGCGATAATCTCATAGGTGTGTGTTCATCACTTCAGTCATTATTATAGCAATTTCATTATTTCCATAATAATAATGAACAAAAAACAGAGAAACAAACAAGAAATTTCCTTAACTTTCCATCTTTCTGAGCTTCCACCACTGTCCATAGTTGCTGTTTCTGGCTATTCTTTCCTAAGTGTATAATCAGTGGCTTTTAGTATAACCATAATGTTGTACATTCATCATCTCAAAAAATTTAGAATGATTTCATTACTCCAAAAAGAAAGACTCCTTAGCATTCCTTTGTCAGATACACATATCCACTAATCTCCTTTCATCTTATATAAAATGTATTACTCTGTGTCTGGTCTCCTTCACATAGTATAATTTTATTGTCTGATATTAACATTTTGTAAAATTAACTTACATTTGTTCATCTTCAAAAAAAAAGGGTCTTATATATGCAATTCTAACCATATTAATATTTCAAATAATATACTTAGGTTATAATAGGGCAATCATACAGCCTTTGTCCTTTTGTTTCTTGCTTGCTTCACTCAACATAACGTACTCCATGTTCATCCATGTTGTTATATGCTTCACAATTTCATTTATTCTTAGTTTTTTTCATGTGTTTCTTCACCATTTGTATTTCTTCTTTGGACAATTGTCTTTTCAATCTCTTATCCATTATTTAACTGGATGCTTTTTTTTATTGAGTTGTATGATCTCCTTACATATCATGGATATTAAACCTTTATCAGATATTTGTTTGCCAAATATTTTCTCTCATTGAGTCTGCTGCCTTTTCTCCCCTTTGACAAAGTCCTTTGAGGTGCAAAAGTGTTGAATTTTGAAGAAGTCCCATTTATCTATTTTTTTTTTCTTTTGCTGCTCTTACTTTGGGCATAAGGGATAAGAAACTATAACTTACCACAAGATATTGAAGATGTTTTCTTACACTTTCTTCTAGGAGTTCGACAGTTGTTTTTATATTTAAATCCTTGATCCATTTTGAGTTGATTTTTGTAAAATGTGTGAAACAGACATCTTCCTTCTTTCTTTTGGATATGGCTATCCTCTTGTCCTGGCACCACTTTTTGAATAGACTGTTCTGGCCCAGGTTGTAGGGCTTAGCAGCCTAGTCAAAAATCACTTGAAGCTAGATATGACAATCAATTTCTGAGTTCTCAATCCAGTTCCATTGGTGAATCTGTCTGTCTTTATGGCAATACCACATTGTTTTTACCACTGTAACTATTGTAATATGATTTAAAGTCCAAAAGTGAGAGTCCTACATGTTCATCCTATCTTTTTAAAGACATTTTTGGCTATTCATGGTCCCTTACCTTTCCAAATATATTTCAATATTGTCTTTTCAATTTCTGCAAAAAAAAAAAAAAAAAGGCTGTAGGAATTTTTATTGGGAATGCATTGAATCTGTAAATCAGTTTGGGTAAAATTGATATCTTGGTGATATTTACTCTTTTTATCCATGAACATGGAATGTCCTTCCAATTATTTGTCTTTTTCTGTTTCTTTTAGTAATGTTTTGTACTTTTCTGAATACAGGTCTTTTATGTCCTTGGTTAAATTTATTCCTAAATATTTGATTGTATTAGTTGCTATTTTAAGGGGAATTTTTTTAATGATTTCCTTCTCAGATTCCACAATAGTAGTCTAGTCTATAGAAATGCTATTAAGTTTTGCATATTAAACTTATATCCCTCCAATTTGCTGAACCCAGCTATTAATTCTATTAGCTTGTTCTGATTTTTCAGGATTTTCTAGATAAAAGATATGGTCATCAACAGCTAGTGAAATTTTTACTTCTTTCTTTTCTATGTGGGAGCATTTTATTTCTTTGTTTAGCCTAATTGCTCTAGCTAGAACTTCTAGCACAATATCAAATAATAATCATGACAGTGGACATCCTTGTCTTGTTTCTGATCTCAGCAGGAAAGCTTTCAGTCCTTCAACATTGAGTACAATGCTAGCTGTTAAGTTTTTAATGTATGCACTTTCCTGTATTGAGAAAGCTTTCTTCTATTCCTATCTTTTGGAGTGTTTTTATCAATAAAGTGTGCTCTCTTTTTTTGCAGTGCCTTTTCTGCATCAATTGAGAGGATCATGTGGTTTTTCTTCATTTTATCAATGTGGTTATTACAGTAATTGATTTTCCTGTGTTGAACTACCTTTGCATACCTAGGATAAACCCCAATTGATCTTGCATAATTCTTTTTTTAAATATATTTTTTATTTATTTTTAAAAGATACTTAGATGACATAAATTGTTACATAAAATATATAAGGGATTCCCATATGCCCCATTCCCCAGACCTCCCACTTTTCCCCACATTAACAACTTCTTTCATTAGTGTAGTACATTCATTGCAATTGATGAACACATTTTGGAGCATTGCCACTAAGCATGAATTTTAGTTCACATTGCAGTTTACACTCTCTCCCACTCAATTTTGTAGGTTATGGCAGGATATATAATGGCCTGTATCTGTCACCTCAATGTCATCCAGGTCAATTCCAAGTCCTGAAAATGCCTCCGTATTACACCTCATTTTCCCTCTCCCTGACTTCAGCACCTCCACTGGCCACTGTCTCCACAACAATAATATAATTTCTTCTATTGCTAGAATTACAATAAGTCTATAGTAGAACACCAATAAGTCTACTCTGGTCCATATTTTATTCACCAATCCTGAAGATTCTGGGATGGTGATGCCCACTCCACCTCTAATTGAGAGGGGACTGTGATCCCATATAACTGATGGATGGGACTTTCTTGCTGGCCATTGCAGATGCTCTCAGGTCCTTGCTGTGGTGGCTGTCCATCCTCATTTCACCATTAGCTCTCCTGGGGGAGTCCAATGAACTGGAGAGTAGGTGCTAAAACTCCACTGAAGCTCAGGGCCCAGGCCGCACATGGACACCCAAGATATTCAAGTCTCCTGGAATACCCCTACCAACTTCAGCACCAACTATAGGTTCAAATAAAAGGGTCAGAAGAGGTAGGTGTGGAGAAATCACATCTAAGTCCAACTCTGACACACTCGGGTGCAAAATCTACAAAGTAAGACCCACTGGCAAGGCACCAAAATCTGGAGCTATGTGCAAGACCACAGGGCCTGGGTGTTTCTGGAGCCCTCAGGAGTCCCACTGTTTAGGGTAGTGTCCATTTTGGCCTTCTATCAGATTCTGCTGAGACATGCATAAGTGTTACCTCTCCAATGACCACCGGACTCACTTTGAAGTCTCTTAGCTATAAACTCATTTGTCTTTACCTTATCTCCCTTTCATTCAAGGTCTTTTTCCAGTTATATCACCAGTCGGTGCTTGATAGTAATCCCTCGGTGTCAGGGAGGCTCATCCCCAGAAGTCATGTCACTAGCTGGGGGGAAGGTAATGCATCAACTTTCTGAGTTTGGCTTAGAGAGAGGTCACATTTGAGCAACAAGGAAGCTCTCAGAAAGTAACTCTTAGGAACCTTACAACACTAGGCTAAGTTGCAAATTTAAAAGTAAAAGGCATAGTCATCAGTATCAAGGGCCCATCAATGGACCATCCTTCTTCACTAGTCATTGCCCCTATACTTTGGGGATCATTGCTGTTCCATTAGAGAATGTGGCAAAGCTCCCAAAGATGGAGATTAAACAATCCTTTGGCTGTTGTGTGAATCTCTACCTGCTGTGGCAATGCCCTATGAACATTTGAACATATTTATATATCTTATATGTATGCCCAGGTGAACTTCCTCCTGTGTATGCCCCCATCCTTGATACCCCACAACATTGATCCTCCCCTGTCATAGTTGTAATCCTTCTATAATCCAAAACTTCTAAAAAAATGAAGCCAAGAATGTTGCCAAATTCAATTAAGAGGAAAATGAAATAATAATAATAGGTTTAAACATAAGAAATAAAGTACATAATAATTTAGAAATACTAAAAAATAGTAAAAAAAAATAGTAGAAAACAGAAATAGTAAAAAAAAATTGTAAAAAAAGAAATAGTAAAAAAAGAGGGTATTAAAAATGAAAAATATTATTTTTTTTATGTTTTAGCTTTCTTCACTGTAATATCTGTTGTTCTGTATGTACAGTGGCATTTTCATCCATATCTTCCCCAGTGTCTTACATTTTTTTTGTCTTCAAAAAGGTTTTAGGTAACAATGAAGTTACACATATAATATAGTGGACATTCATATTCCCAACATCCTCCTCCCTTTCCTCCTTCCCTATTAATAGCCATTTTACATGTGGATTGTACATTTGTTACAACTGATGTACAAAAATTGAAACATAGCTACTAGCCATGTCAATGGTTTACATTATGGTTTACATTTTAGACCATAGGCTTTCATAATTTTTTAATGAAAATTAACATAGCCTGTATCCATTATTGTAAGATCATGCAGAACATTTCCATTGCCCCCTAAATACATGCTCTTCCATCTATTCTATTTCTCCTGCTCCCTCCTTTCAGGGTCCATGGTAACCACCAAGTTTCATACCTTGATGGACAAAGTTCATAGATATTTGCTACAATGCTGAGGTCTTAACAAACTAGGCTTTCCTCCCCTATTAGGAACTGCCCATGCTCTTGAAAGACACTCTTCTCTCTGTTTGAGAACATATTGAGCCTCCCCAGCATGGGAGTCCAACCCCTTCCCACTCATTATGTGGGTCTCCCCCCACTGATATAGCACACTATGACAAAATGATCACTTGCACATTCTCTAGAAGACTACCCCAAGTGTGCCCTGTCACAAATGCCCTCTCATCCAAGAACTTAAGCCAGTAACCATTCCTTGTCATGTTGCCAAAAGGGTTTTCTCATCATTGTAGTTTCATACATGTACCCAGCAAT
Organism: Cabassous unicinctus; assembly: GCA_029593785.1. Lineage (NCBI taxonomy): Eukaryota > Metazoa > Chordata > Mammalia > Cingulata > Chlamyphoridae > Cabassous > Cabassous unicinctus. The sequence goes on along the minus strand of JAQZBX010076276.1, from coordinate 6,046 downwards.
CCTCAATGTTCACCTGTTCCCTCCCCCAACCCTTCACCCTGTTTTATGGGCAATCCAACCAATCCACACAACTTATCCCCCTGTCAGGCTTGCACTGCCAAACCCAATAGTGTCCCTACATCCCCGTCATATCCCTTCACTGACCAACTACTCATTTTCACCTTATCATAGTTTTCATCCATATGGGCATTGGCTTTCAGACTTCTCCCTTTGTATTTCCTGAAAACCTATAATCCAAGCTCTAGCTCTGTGAGTCTGCTCAGTTTGCTTAATTCATATCAATGAGGTCATTTAATATTTGTACTTCATTGCCTGGCTTGCTTTACTCAGGATTCATCCATTTTATCCCTTGTATTAATACTGTATTCCTTCTTACTGTTGAGTAATATACCATTGTATGTATATAACATATTTTCTTTATCCATTCTTCTGTTTTGGGGCATTTGGGTTGGTTCTAACTTTTAGAAATAGTGAATAATGCTACTCTGAAGATTGGTGTGCATATATCTGTTCATGTCCTTGCTTTCAGTTCTTCTGGGTATATACCCAGCACTGGAATTGCTGAGTTATATGGCAGATTTATACTTAGTTTTTTGAGGAACCTCCAGTCTGTGCTCCACAATTAATGGAACATTTTGCATTCCCACCATCAGTGGATGAAGGTTCCCATTCCTCCAAATCCTATCCAACACTTGTGGTCCTCTGTTTTTTTAATAGTCACCAGGCTACTGGGTGTAAGATGGTATCTCAGTGTAGTTTGATTTGCATATCCCTAATAGCTAGTAATGTTGAGCTTCTTTACATGTGCTTTTTAGCCATTTGTATTTCTTCTTTGGATAAGTGTTTATTCAAATCACTTGCCTTTTTTTTACATGGGTGGCATTTTTATTTTCGTGGTATGTTTTCTTTATATATTCTGGATATTAGGCTCTTATCAAATATATGGTTACCAACTATTTTCTCCCATTAGGTAGGTTGTTTTTAGACTTTCTTTGCACCTTCCTTTGAAGTGCAAAAGGTTTTAATTTTGAGGAGGTCCCATTTATCTACTTTTTTTCTTTCACTGCTTGTGCTTTGGATGTGAAGTTCATGAAGACATTTCCTATTACAAGGTCCTGTAGATGGTTCCCTACATTATCTTTCAAGGTCTTTATGTTCTTGACTCTTATATTTAGATCTTTGATCCATCTTGAGTTGATTTTTGCATAAGGTGTGAGATGATATTCCTCTCTCATTCTTTTGAATATAGGTATCCAGTTCTCCAACCACATTTCTTGAAGAAACCATTCTTTTCCAGTTGAGTGGGCTTGGTGAACTTGTCAAATAACAGATGACTGCATATGTGAGGATCTATATTCAGAACTCTCAATTCAATTCCATTGGTCAGTATGTGTACCCTTGTGCCAATACCATGCAGTTTTGATGATTGTAGCTATGTATTATATTTTTAAGTAAGGTAATATGATTCTTCTGTTTCATTTTTTCTTTTTCAATGCCTTTGGCTTTTCAGGGCCTCTTACCTTTCCAAATAAATTTCAGAGTTAGTTTTTACAATTCATTAAAAAATGCTGTCCTGATTTTTGTTGGGATTCCATTAAATCTGTATAACAGTTTGAGTAAGATAGACATCTTAAGGATGTTTAGCCCTCTTATCCATGAATCGGGAACATTCTTACACTTATTTAAGTCTTTTTTGATTTCCTTTAACAGTGTTGTGTAGTTTTCTGTGTATAAGTCATTTACATTTTTAGTTAAATTTATTCCTAGGTATTTGATTCTTTTAGTTACTATTGTAAATGATATTTTCTCTTGATTTCCTCCTCAGATTGCTCATTATTGGTGTACAGAAATGCTACTGAGGTTTGCACATTGATCTTAAAACCTGCTACTTTACTGAAATCTTCCATAAGTTCTAGAAGCTTTGTTGTATATTTCTCAGGGCTTTCTATGAATAGGTTCATGTCATCTGCAAACAGTGGCATTTTTACTTCTTACTTTCCAATTTAGATGTATTTTACTTCTTTTTCTTGCTTCAGTGCTCAAGGAAGTACTTCGAAGACATTGTTAAATACGATTAGTGATAATGGGCATCTTTGTCTTGTTCCTGATCTTAGAGGGAAAGCTTTCAGTATATCACTATTGTACATGATGTTAACTGTGGAGTTTTCATACATACCCTTTATCATGTCCAGAAAGTTTCCTTCCATTCTTATCTTTTGCAGTGTTTTTATCAAGAAAAGGTGCTGTATTTTGTCAAATGTTTTTTTTGTGTGTATAGGGATGATCATGTGATTTTTTTCTTTCAATCTGTTTATGTGGTGTATTACATTGGTTGATTTTCTTATGTTGAACCATCCTTTCATACCAGGGTTGAAATCCACTTGGTCATGTTGTGTAATTCATTTGGTGCATTGTTGAATATGGTTAGCAAATATTTTGTTGAAGGTTTTAGTATCTAGGTTCATTAGAGAGATTGGTGTGCAATTTTCCTTTCTTTTGGGGCCTTTATTTGGCTTTGGTATTAGGGTAATTTTGGCATCATGGAAAGAGTTAGGCAATGTTCCTTCTAATTCTATTTTTTGGAAGAGCTTAAGCAGGATTGGTGTTAGCTCTTTCCAGAATGTTTGGTAGAATTCACCTGTAAAGCTGTCTGGTCCTGAGCTCTTCTTATTTGGGAGGTTTTGATGACTGATTCTATCTCTTTATTTGTGATTGGTCTGTTGAGTTCAACAATTTCTTCTTTCATCAATATAGGCTGCTTGTGTGTTTCTAGGAATTTTTCTATTTCCTCTAATTTATCCTTCTGGTTGGCATATAATTTTTCAAAGTATCCTCTTATGATACTCTTTATTTCTGTGGGGTCAGTGGTTATATCTGTTTCTCATTTCTTATTTTGAGAATTTGCATCTTCTCTCCTTTTCTCTTTGTTTGTCTAGCTAAGAATTTGTCAATTTTATTGATTTTCTCAAAGAACCAGCTTTTGGTTTTGTTTATTTTTTCTAGTGCTTTCTTTTTTTCTATTTCATTTAACTCTGTTCTAATCTTTGTTATTTCCTTCTTTCTACTTCCTTTGCAGTTAGTTTGTTGTTCTTTTTCTAATACCTTCACTTGTGCAGTTAGATCTATGATATTGACTCTTTTTTTCTTTTTTGTTATATGCATTTAAGGCTATAAATTTCAATCTCATTACCACTTTTGCTATATCCTATAGGTTTTGATATGTTTTGTTGTCATTTCCATTCTTTTCAACATAGTTACAGATTTCTTTTGAGATTTTCTAGTTGCCCACTGTGTTAACTTCCCTGTCTTTGAGCCTAGTCTGGTTCTCTGGCCCTTACTGTTTTCCAGCTTCATTCCATTGTGATCAGAGAAGTTACTTTGAGTGGTTTCAATCTTTTTGAGTTCATTGAGAATTTTTCTGTGGTTTAGCATGTGGTCTATCTTGAAGAATGATCCATGTGCACTTGAGAACAAAGTATATGCTGCTGTATTTGGGTGTAATGTCTTGTATATGTCTACTAGGTCCAGATATTCTAATGTATTATCAAGGTCTTTGTTTTTTTATTGATTCTCTATTGAGATGTTCTGTCTAATGATGATAATGGTGTATTAAAGTCCCCAAATATAATTGTACAGGCATCTATTTCTCCACTTAGTTTTTCCAATGTTTGTCTTATGTATTTTGAGGTGACCTGGTTAGGTGGACAAATTTTTATGTTTGTTCTTTCTTCTGGAAAGAGTACTCCTTTTACTAATATATAGTGTCCATCTCTGTCTATTACAATAGTTTTGCATTTGGAGTCCATTTTGACTAATATTATTATAATTATTCTCACCCTTTTTCGGTTATTGTTTGCTTGTAAAATTGTTTTTTGGCCTTTCACTTTCAGACTCCTTGAATCCCTAGGTCTAAAGTGAGTTTCTAGTAGGCAGCATATAGATGAATCATATTTCCTTATCCATTCTTCTAATCTGTGTCTCTTGTCTGGAGATTTTAATGCATTAACATTTAGTGATGACTAGCCTTATGAGTCTTTGCTCTAGAAATGGAAACTTAGCCTATTGTTATGGTGTGCCTAAGAGTTGTCTCCTGAGAGCCTCCTTGTTGCTCAAATGTGGCCTTTTTCTAAGCCAAACTCAGCATATGAATGAATTACCTTTCTCCCAATGTGGGACATGACTCCTGGGGATGAGCCTCCCTGAAACCAAGGGATTGTTACCAAGCAACAACTGGCAATGTGATTTGAAAAAGACCTAAAATAAAAGGGGGAAAGGTAAAGACAAATGAGTAAATATGGCTAAGAGACTTCAAAGTGAGTCGGGAGGTTGTCCCAGAGTTAAAGCTTATGCACATCTCAGTAGGACCTCCTAGACTTCCAAAGTGGATATCACCCCAAATACAGGGGCTCCTGAGGGCTCTGGAGACACCCAGGTCCTGTTTCAGGGCACATAGCTTCAGTTTTGTGCCTTGCCAGTGGACCCTACTTTCAAGTTTGTGCTCCTGAGAGTGACAGAGTTGGACTCAACTGTTCTCCCTGCACATGGCCCATCTGTCCCTTCTATTCAAACCTATACTTTGTGCTGGAGTTTGTAAGTGTACATGCAGAGACTTGAGTCTTTGGGCTGTCCAGGTGCCAGCTGGGCCCAAAATCTTGGTGGAGCTGAAATTCCTACTCTATAGCTCAGTGGACTATCCCAGGACACCTGGTGGGGATATGATGAGGGACAATGGCCATCCCAAGGAATGGAAAGAGTCTGCAGCTGCTGGCAGGATAGTCCCATCCACCTTATCCATGGGATATAAGCCCCCTTTCCATTGGAGGTGGAGTGGACATCACCATCCCAGACTCCTCAGGATTGGCAGAAGAGCTATGGACTAGAGTAGACTTACTGGTATTCTATTACAGACATATTGTGATTCAAGCAATGGAAGAAATTACAACATTTATGTGGAGTCAGTGTTCACTGGATGTTCTGGGGGCAGGGAGAGAGAAAAGTAGTTGCAATACAGAGGCTTTTTTGGGACTTGGGAATTGTCCTGAGTGACACTGCAATGACAGATATAGGCCATTTTCTATCATTATATAACATGCAGAACTCTATATGAGAGAGTGTGGTCTACAATGTGAACTATGGTCCATGCTTAATGGCAAAACCCCAGGTTATGTTTATTCAATGCAAGCGATGTGCCACACTAAAGAAGGATGTTTATGTGGGAGGTTGTGGGAGGTATGGGAGGTGGAGCATATAGGAATCCATAAATTTTTTCTGTAATATTTATGTAATCTAAGTATCTTTAAAAAATTATTTTTAAATATTAAATGAAAAAATTCAGTGTTATTACTTTTAAGAAATTACTTACATTATTCATTTTCTTTTAGTTTATGTATGTCATACTTTGTTTTTATTTTCTTTTTTGTCTTTTTAGTTGTTCTTACACTGTTCTCCAACACTCTGTTCTCCTGGTTTTTCATATCAACCTACAAAACTCCCTTTAGAATTTCTTGAAGGGTAGGTTTCTTATTGGCATAATCTTTTAATTTCTGTTTATTAGTGAATATTTTGAACTCTCCATCATTTTTGAATGACAGCTTTCCTGGATAGAGAATTCTTGGCTGGATATTTTTTTCTTTTAGTACCTTTACTATGTCATACCACTGCCTTATTTCTTTCATGGTTTAAGAAAGAAATCAGCCTTTAATCTTATTGAGCATCTTTTGTATGTGGTGGTACTCTTTTCTCTTTCTGCCTTCAGTATTTTCTCTTTTTCTTGAGCATTGGGCTTTTTGACAAGAATATGTCTTGGAGTAAGTCTCTTGGGATTTATACTGTTTGGGGTGTGCTGTTCTTCTTGAATATGTGCATCCATCTTCCGCAATAGGATTGGAAAGTTTTCAGCCATTATTTCCTCCAATACTCCTCCTGTCCTCTTTCCCTTTTCTTCTCCCACTGTGATGCCTATAATGCATATGTTTGTGTATATTTTGTTGTTGTTCAAATCTTTTAGTCCTTGCTTGTTTTTTTCTTTTCATCTATCTGTTCTAGT
>JAQZBX010076275.1:0-14445 GCA_029593785.1 Cabassous unicinctus | reverse complement strand
CAAGTGCCAATATGCCTACTTTGGTGACATTTTGCATCAGGATGTTTTTATCCAATTGGGGATTGGAACCAGACAGAGTGTATTTCCAGTTCCCCGGGAGACAGCAATGTGTTGTCTCTCCAAATGTGTTGCCTGCAAATTAATTACTGATAAGGTTAACTGGGTTTTTTTCCTTATCTGCACCTTTATTTTTGAACATTTTCCCCACTGACACAGTCATCTTCACCATGAAGGAAGAGTCCCAAAATTTATAACCAGGGACAAGGTAGAGTTTGCTGATTAGAAGCTCCATGACTCTGGGCAGCTCTCTTCAATTCTCTGAACCTCAGCGTTTTTGTTTTTATTTTCCCCATTTGTGAAATGAGAATAACAGTGACTACTTTGTACTTTGTACATTAAAAGGAGCTGACATTCAGGAAGTCTCTCCACAGTGCAGGTAGTGAACAAGTGAGAGCTGGTGTCATGTGCCCAGGAACTTATTTACGTGTGTGTATTGATATTCTCCTTGCAAAGGTGAAGGATCTACTTATCACAGAGACTAACTTTTCTGGCATTAGTCATCTGAGCCAGGTGTCTCCACTTCTTCACCCCACCCAGCTCATTCCAAACTAGCTTTATCCTCCATGCAGAATCTCAGAGGTCATCAGGTCACTGGACTGTTTTTAGCCTTTGTTTTGTTTGATTCCTCCACTTTATTAAGGATGTCTACTGCAAACATCCTTCATTTGGCTTCTGCAGATAATCAATGGACCCTTTTTTCACACACCGTAGGTCGCCCCACACCATCTTACAGGAGTGCACTCCTTCCTTTGACTGAAACATGCCTTCCTCCCTGGACTTTGGCACTGAAGGAGGAAATACGGGGGTTGGGTGCATATGCAGGCAAAATGAGGGCACTGGAAGGCCCTGGTGGCCACCAGAGCCCCCTCCTGTCCTGGAAGACTGAATTTGAGCTGCTCGGGAAAAGGACCAGAAGTGAGGAGCCACCTGGGACTCAGTGTAACCACGATGCTTCAGCATCCCTTGATGGAGTTCACCCTGGGGTCCAGGACATGACCACACCCTCTTTTTAACCCCAGAACAAAATGCTCTCACCTGGTGAGGGCTGTAGGAAGACAGAGAACCCTCCAGCAGGGAAAGAGCTTTTCGTGTCTAGCTGAACAATCTGAGCAGAACTAAGCATTCCATTTTAGTAGAGGTCTCTGCTTGCTCATTTTCATAAGACTCGTTTTGTTGTGTTGACTTGCGTGCATCCCTTGGGTTGATGCCTACTCAGAAATGAACTCATCTCTGATATCTAACAGACATGATGTTCCAAGTTCATCTTGCTTTTTCACCCAAAGCATGGCTGGGCTAGTTCCCAAGGAACCCTATTTACTCCCAGTGAGGGAAAGCGCTCCTTATGGGAAATGGGGAATGCCTGTTTACATTGTCCATCATACTTACCAGTAGGAGACAGGGGCACCCAAGAGCATCTTCAAATTTCCCATGGACAGCAAGAGCTGTTGAGAGTTAAACTCTGTACACTTTGGCATAGGATTTAGTAAGTACTCTTTTGCTAAGTTTTCTAAATCCTCATTTCTCTCTATATATATATTTAAATAGAAGAGGTGCTTCTCAGTTCATCTTCTCTGATGGTTCTCAAACTTTAGCAAGCATTTCTAGAAGGGTTTGTTAACCTCAGAGAGCTAAGTTGCACCTCCAGAGTTTAAGATTCAGCAGGCTTGTTGTGGAGTCTGAAGACTTGCGTTTCTGAAAATTGCCAGGTGATACTGAAGCTGCTGGAGCAGGAACTACACTTGGAGAGATTCTTTTCAGTAATGAGTTGTCACTTTTTTTCTCTTCTTTCTTGTATTAAATGTTTCCCTGTGTTCTGCACATTATACTGAGCTAAGAGCTTTCTTGTCAGTGCTTTCCAAAGTTTAGTAATTCAACTACTAACATGCATCTGTTTCATATTGGTGACAATTCACATCCTATACCTGTGACCTCATATTTAGAAAATGAACTAGCAATTTCGGGGATTCTAAATTTAATTTCCTCATCTTTAATAGTGATTTCTAAATAAAGACTTCAGCATTCTTGCCTCCATGCCAATGTAATTAAATCTTTGATGTCTTCCTTTGTTAAGACAAATTTTAGGATCATTTCCTAAAGCAGGAGTCCATTCGAGGCATATTGACCTGTCAAAAAGTAACTTAGGGGGTGGCATGATTTCCATGCTTTATAAAGAGATGATACAGCTCAACAATAAAAGAGCAAACAATCCAATTAAAAAATGGGCAAAAGACTTAAACATTTCTCACAAGAGGAAATACAAATGGCCAAAAAGCACAGGTAAAGAATATTCAATTTCACTAGCTATTAGGGAAGCGCAAATCAAAATGACAATGATATACCATTTCACACCTCACGGAATGACCATTATTAAAAAACCAGAAAACAACAAGGGGTGGAGAGGATGTGGAGAAGTAGGAACTCTCCTTCATTGTTGGTGGGAATGTAGAATGATGCAGCCTCTGTGGAAGACAGTTTGGGGATTCCACAGGAAACTAAATACAGAACTGCAGTATGATCCAGCAATCTCTCTACCAGGAATGTATCCAGAGGAACTGAAAACAGTGACATGAACTGATATTTGTACACCAATGTTCACAGTGGTGTTTTTCACAATTGCCAAAAGATGGAAACGACCCAAGTGTCCATCAACAGATGAATGGGTAAACAAAATGTGGTATATATATACAATGGAATACTATGCAGCAGTAAGAAGAAATGAAATTGGGACACATGTGATAACATGGATTAACCTTGAGGACATTATGCTGAATGAAATAAGCCAGATAAAAAGGACAAATATTGTATGGTCTCAGTAATATGACCTAAATACAAAGAATAAGTACATGGAGTTAAAACCTAGACTATAGATTACTAGGAGATAGGATGAAGGAATATAATTTACGTGTATGGATAATAAATGGGATTGTGGCTGAAAGGGGTAGTCCAGGGATGTAAATGTCAATTGAAAGAAAGCTAGAGAATAATCTAGGGACTGCTTAACACAGTGAACCCAGAGGTGGATGAGGATTGTGGATAAAAGTACAAATACAAGAATGTTCTTCTATGAACTAGAACAAATGTACGTCACCATTACAAGGTGGTAAGAATGTGGTGAAGCATGGGAAAAAGACAATTAATATAACTTATGGTCTATAGTTAACAGCAATATTGTAATATTCTTGCATCAACGTCAAAGAAGGTACTATATCAAAGCTAAGGGTCGATAATAGGGGTTATAGGACTTTTCTTTTGGACTAAGGAAAACATTCAAAAGTCTGCTGGGGCCATGACTGCACAAACCTATAATGAAAGCGAGAGCTATTCTGGATAAATGCACAAGGCGTGGGGCTGTGTAACACAGGGAACCATGTAGTGGAAGATGGACTGTGGATAACAGCACAAATGTGAGAATATTCTCTCATGAACTATAACAAATGTACAACACTAGTACATAGTTTTAATAATAGGCTTGTATGGAAAAATACACCAAGCGTACACTATGGACCTTAGTGGTAATTGTCTGATGATGTTTTTTCATAATCTATACCAACTGTTCCACATTTGTTGGTGGAGGGTGATGTATGGGAATTCTGCACATTACGCATGATTGTTTTGTAAGCTCACAACTTCTCTAATTAAAAAAAAAACATTAAAAAGCAATTTGGAAAAAGTGATTTATGAAATAATTTATTTTTATATTTCATATATCCTATATAGTAGGAGACAAGGACAATAACATTTAATCATTTCACAAAATAGTTGACTATATTCTTAAAAACATTACCTTTGCCCTGTGCAGACACTACTAATTGCTGACAGAATTATTTTTCTCAGCCCTGTCCTAATGGCAATCAAGGCAGCTGTCATTAATCAATTACTTGGGGCACTTAGAATGAAACTTACTTCCTGACAGTAGGGTCGGTTTCAAGACTACTGAAAATGTAATTTTGGGTCCGATGGAATCAAAATGCTGAGTTCTCTCAGCAACATTTCCTTCATCAAGAACTGCTTCAAATCAGCTTTCTGGAATTGGAATTTGTGATCTGCCACCACTACCCATGCATAGAGATAAACACAAGAAATTGTCCTAAAATGCAGTAGCATTTCTAATTAGTCTGAAATGACAAAACGGGAAAATGTCACTCAACTGTAAGCATGAATGACTCATATCTAAAGAAAAATAACGAGCAGGTGCCAGCAACAGGTGCCAAGCATGCCATGAGGACTTCACCATACGTGGGCTGACTAACGCAAATAGTCAATCACTGCAAACCACGCGGAGATGAGTAGACCAAAGCTCACCTCTCAGTCCTGCTGCATTGTCCATGCACAAAACCCAGCATGTTTGGATATAATGGACAATCACAGAATTAGCTGCTGTGCTCTGCTTTTCCAGGAGTGTACCCTCCATTCATCTTCCATAGAGTTATTCCCACTACAATTTAAATTCGCCCCTTGGCCATAAATGGACCTCAGTCATCCAGTGAGGGTAACCATTGCCTTTTTACAGCTTTGAAAATGCAAAACAGGCTTCTTTGGTTGTCTAAGTAGAGAGGTGTAAATTCTAAGGTCTGCCATGCAATAAAAATTATCTCCTGTGGCCAGGAGAGAGTGGAGAGGTTGATTTGGAGATGGGTGGTGGGTAGAAGAGAGGGAGAAGGAAAGGGGGAGGGGATGGGGAGACAGGCACAGAGGAAGAGAAAGGGAAGGAGATGAGCAGAGGGGAAAGCAACATTGAGGGATGCTGGGATCAGGAGCTGACTTGACTCAGCTCCTCCATCTTCTTAGCCTCACTATCTATCAGACCTCCCTTTTCAATAACAATGCATTTCAGTCATAACTTAATAGTTTTTGGCTGAATTTTAAAAATAAATAAAAGGAGTCCTAAGTAATGTCTTGAATGCAGAGTGTGAAGAACGTGTAGTTGACAGGAAAGTTAGGACTTTACCTCTTCCATGGGAACAAGGTTCTCCTTGTTCCTTTGCGAAGCTGGGGTGACGGTGAACTTTTGTGATGACTGGGTTAGCAGATGCTGCCTGCTGCTTTGCTTTTCCTGGTTTCCTTTTCCTTTTGGGGACACACTATAAGTACATCCCTCAAGTTCCGTGACAGTTACTTTGAGACCACCGGATGCTGCCCTGGCCAATGGGGTTTGGGTGGATGTGAAAGTGCCATGTTTTGATGCAGTGGTCCCTAAATTTTCCCTCCACATGGTTCTCCATTTCTCTCTCTCTCTCTCTTTCACACGGACTTTGGAGGCCATATGCTGTAGAAAAGAGTAACATATGGAAAAATCCTGGATCCCTAAGCCGTTGCTTAGAATGAGCTGCCTGACAAAAATAACCACTCTGGATAGAGATTTCATTGTGTGAAGCCAAGAGGAGTTTTATTTTTTCTTTTTCTTTCTCTCTTTCTTTCTTTCTTTCTGGGGGGTTGTGCTCTTTGTTACAGCAGCTGGTGTTATTAATTGTGACGAATACAAATTGTGAGATGGGTGGTCTAGGTTCTTAAGTGCATCTGAATATGCTGCAACAAACAAGAAATAGCACTGTATACTTAGGGAGAAATGAAACTCTAGAGCAGTTGCACTGTTAAGAAAGTGTTAAAGACTTTGGTAGCCAAGCATTCCAGAATTTCCTAATCTCCTTGTACTCTCAATTCATGCTTCTTCCTTCATTGGGAATTGGGTCATCTGAAATGACACTCAGATTTCTACTGATCTTCCCCACCAACTACAGATGCAAGTTTAAAAGTAAAAAGGGGGAAGCAGATGTGGCTCAAGCTATTGGGCTCCCACCTACCACATGGGCGGTCCCTGGTTCGGTTCCCAGTGTCTCCTAAAGAAGACAGCGAGCTGGTACGACGGGCAGGTGTGGCAAGCTGACACAACAAGATGACACAACAAGAGACACAAGAAGAAAAACATAATGAGACACAACAAAGCAGGGAATGGAGGTGGCTCAAGCGATTAGGTGTCTCTCCCACATCGGAGGTCCTGGGTTCGGTTCCCAGTGCCTCCTAAAGAAACAAGGAGACGAACAGACACAGCAAGCACAAACAACGAGGGGGTGGGAAGAAATAAATAAATAAAATAAATCTTTTTTTTTTTTTTAAAGTAAAAAGGTCAGATTTAAACATTTGTGCTAAGAGTTGACAAACTCGCTAGTGTATATTCTTTTTCACCTGCATTTTTGATATGAAGCTTTGTGGATTGTGGTCAAGAATCCTGCAGTGGCTCGTTTGCTGGCAAGCACGCTTTACTGAGTTGTTGTAATTGCAATTATTTTACAGTAGTACTATTGGTAGCAATGAGAATTTATTACCTGGAGCTTGAACTAGCTGTGAAACATATATATTTTATCAACATACCAGATATGATGCTAAGATGTTTCTTAAGCTGTGATTTTATTAAACAAGCCAATGTGGATTAAAAATACATGCAAACACAACACATAAGAAATATTTCATTGCAATCCAATGCATTTATAAAAATTGCACAGTATTTCCAAGGAAGTGTGACCTCCTCTGTCCATTACATGCCTCTAAGAGTCATCTCCTCTGACTTGGAAGGTGGTCTTTATTTTGCATTTGTGCCAATAGCTCATGAATTATTATATTTTTCAACCTGTCAGGGACTAATGCAATTCTGAAATGAAAGTATCTTGCCCCAGGCTTTTTCCACATGAACACTGTTTGGAGCCTTCTTAATCTCTCTTCATGAGGTTGGCCAAACTGCAGTCAGACTCACACAAGGGATCTACAAGACTGGCCACCACAGGAAAGAGTCAGCTTCTCCTTGTCTGATTTTAGGAATGCAGTTTTTCTAGTAAAAAATCTTTAGAGCTCAATTTTATTTTTGTTTTTATATGATTATGATTAGTCAAGTATTTTTTCTCAATAATGCACATGAGCATTCTAATTTTATTTTTTAAAAGTGGAAGAATCCCAGCCAGTAAAGCATCACACTTAAAGCTTTGCAAGCTAAAACAAGCAAACCTAGAAACCTATGCTGTTAATGGTTCTTTAGAAGTTTGCAGAGCATAATAACTCCAGAGACCACGATTCAGCCCAAAAGAGGCACGTGTGGAGCAGATCACTGGATTTAGAGATAAGCAGCATAGTTTGCAGAGATCAAATGAGATAAAAAGCAGAGATGCCATATCTCACATTTTCTCACTGCATATGGACATAGCATAAAATTTACTATTTGATTTTGTGCAAATACTTTAACTCTTATATGATTCTTATAAAGGTGATGCGGTCACAAACCTTTAAAAATAATTTACAATTTGAAACTTCTATTAATTACATATATTCTTATTTTTTCATCCTATTCTTAAATCCAATCACATTGTAAGCATACCAGGAATGGTACCCAATGCCATGTGTTCACTTTGCAGATGGTAAAAAGCACATGTTGATCCACCACCTCCTGTGACGATGATAACATCTTCTTTGCCTGCGTTTTCAAATTATAACTTATAATGATTATCCCTACTTACTAAATGTAGACCCAAGGTAATGGAAATTGCATGGTCCTTTCTCCATGTTCAGCAAGTAAGTTCCTATTATTCTCCTCATGAATAACAATGGCAAAGAAAGGAGCCTTGACGTTGGATGAACCATTTCATGGTCTGGACTTTTATCTTGTGGTCTCACTATACACCTGCAGCCCGTACTACTCCCACCCCAATGAGGTGGGATTTCCACTCCACTCACAACAGAGTTCCTCAAAGACTCCATCCCCAAGCATCAGGGACTTGGTAACTGCTACCATTTCAGTCAGAACTGCCCACTCTCCTTTCTCCTGGTAAAAATTTTTCACTGCTCAATGCTCAGCAATTTAAAATAAAGCCTCTTCCACAAAGCTTTGCCCTATTCCCTGTGGGAGAGTAAGTCCATCCTTTTCCTAATGTCCAGTATGTATGTGTGTGTGCATGGATAGATAGATAGATAGATAGATGATAAATAATAGATAGATGATAGATAGAGAGATAGAAAGATGATAGAAGATAGATGATAGATGATGATAGATAGATGATAGATGATAGATAGTGGATAGATGATTGATAGATAAATGATAATAGATGAGATGATAAATAGATGACTGATTGATAGATAAATGATAATAGATAGATGATAGATGATTGACAGATAGAATACCATTTATCATCTATTTTTCTACCTACCTTTTTTTAATCCACCTACCTACCTACCTATCTCTCTGCCTATCTATCTACCTGTCTAGAACTTACTCATTCAATTGCAATTACCAATTTTCACATATATCTTGCAATTCACTCCAAGATACTCAAGGTTAAAGAAGTTTATTTCTATGCCTCTATAACCTCAACAAAGAGATAAGCTATCTGAAGGTCTTAATAAGGATAAGAATGCATGAATGAAGAAATCAATCAGTGGCCAAGAATAGAGCTGAGCCTTGATCCAGCTGTCCATCTCCTCCTACCCGGGATGTTTTTCCATTACAGCATGCCTGGTGAAGGGTAGGAATATTTTCTGCAGTTGTGCAACAAATCAAAGCTAATTGGCCATTGCAAGTACCAAAGCAACCCATTATTTATGCCAGGGACTCTGTGTGGTGGCATGTGAACATTTAATTCTTCATTGTCAGAAACACTGTACTCTACTCTTAATTGCAGAATAAAATAATTTAACTTTCCTGCATGGTGATAAAAATGGCTAGAAGCATAAAATATTTTTTATTTATCATGAAAACAAGTATTCTATTTTTTATCTTGACTGACAAAATGCCAACAAGCATTGAATTTGAGGAACAGGCAGTAATTTTCAGAAAGAAAATCTATTGTATGGGAGGGGGCAAAGTAGCAAGGTTGATACCTTGAAATGTACCGAGTCGTTAGAATTTTAGGGAAACTTTGTGAAGATACAATAAAACACGGTCATAAAACTGCAAAACGTTTCATTCCAGCCAGGGAAGAGCTAGCTGAGCTGCGAACACAGGTTGCCGAAATGGAGCACAGGCTTCCATTGGGTATTGAAGTTGTCTTTGTCTTAACAAAGGTAAATAATATAACACGTTCTCAGCCCCTCACAGGACCAGCTCAAATGACTCTCTCTCCACTGAACTCCTAGAGTGTTCGTTTCAGCTTTTCTCTTGACCCTGATACCCTTTTTGAGCTTGCCAGCTCTGAAAAGGGACAAAGAGCTCATTCACAGATGCAGAACTTGGCACTGCAGGGAAGTCCTCGTCCTGTCCTTTGGCTGGAATGAAGCTGTGCATGACAGCCAACTTCAGCCACGATAAGAGCCACCAACGGGCTACAGCAGAATCACAATATAGAGGGACCCTGGGCCTTGCTGGCCCAGGTGGTAGACCCCTGCCATGCACCCTTGACTGCTATGGAAGAAAAGGACAAACTTCCCTCACATGTGAGCCACTCTAGCTGTGTAGCTCTCTTTTTTAATAGCAGCTTAGCCTCTCTAGTAAGAAATATGTCAACTCTCCATTGGCTACAGGATATGACCTAATATCCTGAGCAGGACATGCTGTGGCAGTTTGAGATTCTTTATGAATTCCAAAAAGAGAAAGATTATGTTTGTAAACTAATCTATTCCTCTGGGTGTGATACCCCTTGATTGCATCACCTTCAGCTGAGGTGTCTTTGATTAGGTTACCTGTTAAGATTAGGGCTTTTGATTTGACTACACAAGTTGGTGTGACTCAGGTTGATTCTCCACCCCCTTGCTGGGTCTGATATAAATGGACACTCAGAAGACCCACAGAAGAGAGAGTGCTCTGTCATTTTTGATCCTGGGGCTCCAAGGAGAGATGAGCCATTTGCCTGATAGTTTGCAGCTGACCTTGGGAAGAAAGCAGAAGAGCTGAGACTGATATAGAAGGTCCAGAAAGAACAGAGCCTTGTGCTAGGAGACAGAGGGCTGGAAGCCCAGAGGGTAAGGAGAGACCAGACAGAGATCGCCCGCCATCTTTCTTCAACACGTGGCAACTGACTTTGTAGAGAAAGCAACCGTGAGTGGGACTTTTTACAGACTTGTAACTATAAGCTTTTACCCCAAATAAAACATCCTTTATAAAAGCCAACAGATTTCTGGTACTTGGCATCAGCACACTTTTGGTGGACTAATACAATGCAAACATATTTATCAGCAGCAATATCTCACGGCATTGTCAGGCCGGTCCATGGAATATAACTTGGCCAATTATGTACAAACAGAAGTGATCCCTCTGAGCTCCAACCAGAAGGTTTTGAGTCATTGTGTATGTCTGCCAGACTCCTGTTCTTTTCCTCTAAAACAGAATGGCTTGCTCTTGTGTGGGGTGCTCCACAGACCCCTGCGTGTGATGTAAGTTATAAACTGCCATTGATTGCTTGAGGATTATTTGTTACTACAACAGAAGGTAGCACAAGCAGACTAATGTAATTACTTAAAACAAGACAAAATGAAACACGCAAATACTATTGCAAGTCATCAAACAGGATGACCTTATACATATATTTCTTTTGCTTCATAGTAATATAAACTGTCAAAGGATATTTAGAAGAATTTACTTCAGCTTAGAAAACAACTATCTTAGCTCAAGCTGCCCAGGAGCAGCTGCTGAAACAAGGATTCCTGGACAAGTGACTTGCACAGGCAAGTACACCAAGCAGCAGCAGGAAATGAGTTGAGAAAGCCCAAGAGGGAAGAGAAAAAAAGCCAAGGGAGGGTGCTATTTCAGACAACATTTCCTAGAAATTCTCATGTCCAGTTCCTCCATATTATCAAATGCTCCATAACTGGAAGAAACATAGTGGAGGAAATTGCAACAAGAAGGGTCCAAACCATTCCCTGGGCTTTTAATTTGCACTTGGGTTTCATAGAACAGTTTATTGGGTACAAATGAAGATGTTCTGATCAATGCTACCTCTCTGATTTGTGGCTGACTCATGCCTTCTTTATTCTCGCCTCTTATTGGGGAGGTGGGGGGTGCAGAATTCTACCAGATGACCACACTTGACTTCCCTTATTTCCCCACCTGTTTCTCAAGTTTAAAAGAATTCACAAACACGTCCCTTTGTTCTTGCAGGAGGCTGGGGTAGATTTTGCTAGGCAGGTGTTAATATAAATCAAGGAATTCAGACAGTACTATCTATTTTGAAGACTGACCATCATAGACTTCATTACTTTGGACTTTTTTCTTCTAACTCTGATGCTACACCATCTTTCAAGGGTGATATTGCTTTCATTCCATGAAGGACTAGTTAGTCCATCAAGATCAATGCAGCCGGCGGAATTCTCACTGATGGATCCTGAAGTTCCATCACAGCTAATGAAGATGGAACGGATGCAATAAACAGTAATATTTCATCAGGGCTTCTCTTCCTCAGAGCTGCTTAAGATCCAAGAGATGGATGTCTGGAGGGGTTTGGTGGGAGCCACCTTCAAAACAACAAAAAAATAAGATCCATTACTCTTTTATTAATTGGATGTCAGTTTATTAAAAATGAATCATCCTGGCTATCATAATTCATTAATACAAATACTGTACAAAGCAACAGAAACAGCTGGGTGAGAATTTGGTGCAGCCTCAAATTTAGAGTTGAAATGACTACATCGTGATTTTCTCAAGTCGGTAATGAAAAAAGCATATAATTGCTACAAATGAACAGCTTTCCAATTTCCACAGTTACCTGGAAACATATGATTGACAGTTCTGAATTTAACTTTATGCCTCAGAATTAGTGAACATTTGGAAGGGTAGAAAATGGGAGGGATTTTCTATCCCCTATTCCTTATTATTCTAATTAAATTATCTAAAATTTTCAGATAAAATATAATTGAGAGCTTGAAGCTGTTCATTGAATCATGATAATTTTGAAAATCTATGGGATTGCAAGGACTATTCCAAAACCCTAAGAGAAAAAAACAAAACAAAACGAATGTATTCCTCGGAAAATTAAATGATGAATCAATTGGATAGCCCTCGTACATGGTGTATGGGTCAATATTAACCAATACACCTAACTTGTTATCTAGACACATTCAAATCCACGCACAGACTCCAATCCACATTACCATGCTATGTGTGTGTTTGTATGTATTTATCTGTGTGTGAAGGTCTGTGTATAAATATCATGAAAAAATAACTCATAAAATTAGAGAAATTAAAGTCACCATTTAAATGCTTCCATTTCATTTAAATCTCTCTCCAAGTGGTTAATCACTCTAACTCATAATAATTTCCTTTCTATTGTGATTCTTTCCTCTAATATAAGATCAACTAGAGATTAATATGAATCAATATGAAAGGAAAGAATTAGTAACTGCCCCCCAAGTGATTAAACAGCCATAGGGATTGAGTTTCATCTCCTGGCCATGTTCTCTGAGTTCTGTCCTTTGTTTTTTCCTGAACACTATAATTCTACTAGGAATAAAGGGTGTGTATGTCAACCCTTGAGAGAAATAGGGATAGTAATCCACTTAACAGAACGTCCTTAAATTTGTCTTCAGTATTCTTTACACAAAATCAAATTGCCGAATATTTCTCATTGGGATATATTTATTCATGCTCTTGTGGTTGATTTCATGATGAACATTTGGAACAAAAAGCATGCAAATCTGTTGAGCCTCCACAAATAGGCCAGTATGTAGCCTGAAATAAAGTACTACCATCCACCTTAGTTTCTTAAGAAATAGAACTTAAAAGTTTTAGTGTCCTAGTCACTTATATCACTCATATGGAAGAGAAAATATGTCTTCCCAGATGAAGATTGGGTGGTTTTCTCCCTGATATTTGTTAGAGTGAATCTGGACAGGATTGGAATTAAATAGTCTTGATAGTTTCCAAATTGCCAAATGCTTCACATGGCAGTTTCCCATTTTGTGCGTGTCTATTTATAGATACACATACGTAAATGTGTATGTAGAAATAATTGGAAATGAACACACACGTAACAGTACACATTGAATGCCATTCCAGCAAAGAGATGTATATCTTTTGGGTGTATATAACAAGGTTATTTCCATATCTGAACATAAGCTCTGCGGAGTGGTGTTTATCACGCTATAGCCAATTCCATTCATGGAAACATCTTTTTAGAGCAGATGAGGCTTTCGTGTTGTATTACTTTAGGTGTCAGTCCTCTTTAAAAAGTCATTTGAAGAATCTAACGTTTGCAATATGGGTATATTTGGAATCCTTAAACCTAGCCATAAAATCTAAACAGTCTGATATGAAAATGCTTTGGTGTTTCGGGGTTTTGTTTGGGCAGAGGTGTGTGGACAGAAAAGCAAAATTTTGTTGGGTGTTGAAGAAAACACCCATCTGCTTTTAAAACCCAACTTAACGTAGCCCCATCGTCTTCCACGATTGTAAAGGAAATTTTAAATTTGAC
The DNA here is from genome assembly GCA_029593785.1 of Cabassous unicinctus. Taxonomy (NCBI): domain Eukaryota; kingdom Metazoa; phylum Chordata; class Mammalia; order Cingulata; family Chlamyphoridae; genus Cabassous; species Cabassous unicinctus. The sequence continues at coordinate 1,006 of JAQZBX010076275.1, read as the reverse complement.
TGCAATTGTGCATCCAATCAGCAATAACAAAGTATTGCCCAAGTTTTCCATTCTTTACGTGTGATATAAATATGCTCTTCACGCATACTTTTGCCAACCCATATACTGTAAAAGGTCAACAGATTGGAAGATAAATTAGCCATGGCCCCTTGCCCTCCTGTAGATTACAGTCTAGGAAAGGATAAGGAAGTAAATTGATGATTAAACACATTGAGAAAAGTGAAAACGTGGGAGCATGCCTAGGTTCCTATAGAGTATCAGAGGAGCCGTCTAGGGTTTAGCTCCCTGTTAAGGAATAAATCACCTTCCACACACAGACATCGTCAAGGACCAACCACTGGTCCTATGGTGTGAGCTCATCTATAAATAGGACTGTCAAAGTTCCTATGTGATGAGGCCAAAGTGAGTCAGGATGGGCCTTAATCCAATATGCAGAAATTGGGCAAATTGTTGGAAATTTAATTCGGTTAAACCTATTTGACAAGTAACATGGTAATGTCTTAAATTTTCAAATGCACATATACTGTGTTATTTTTTATTATTCTCTTACATGAAGTTACTTTGCCAATATAGTCTCACATGAGGACATATATATATAAGGAAAACCATTGAAGAGTTATTTGTAAAAGCAAGAAACTATCTCCAAACTAAGTGCCACTCAAAGGTGAGTGAATAAAACATAATACATCCATACAATTGAATATAATAGAGATGCTGAAAAGGAGGAGGCTGATGCTAATTACTCAAATGAATCAAGTAGGTATATGCTCTATGTATGTCTAGGTATCTTTCTATCCATTTTATGACTATTTATATTCACCATTATCCTCAAAGGCAAGTACTAAAATTTGATTCCTTTATGTAATGAGAAACAGGGGCACAAGAAAAGTAAAATATGTCACATAAGATCAGCCAGCTGGGAAGCGGGTGTGGCTCAGTGGATAGAGCCCCCGTTTACCATATGGGAGGCCCGGGTTCGCGTCCCGAGGCCTCCTTGTGAGGGCAC
>JAQZBX010076274.1:0-14451 GCA_029593785.1 Cabassous unicinctus | reverse complement strand
AGTGTGAGAGATTCCCATGTACCCCCCTCCCTCTCCCACATCATCCCCTATTTTTTTTTAATGTAGCAGTACAATTTATTATGCGTATCTGTAAAATCTACTCGTTAAAAAAATTCACATTTAAAAAATGACTCATTTGTTGTAAGGACTAACCTACTTACAGTAATAATCTAAAAAATAAAACCATCATTGTGACATTTATCAGTACTTCACACATCTAAAAAAATCTGAAGGAGGCATCTACCATTGTTATAACTTCTTTAAAACCAAAAACTTAAGCTCAAATCAAAATTAAGAGAAACTTCAGAATGTTCACATTTGCATGCATTTTTGGCTGAACTGTCAAGGATTCCACATATAATAAAACCACAACTTTGAATCAAAATGAATATTAAAAACATTTAAGGGAAGCAGATGTGGCTCAAGTGATTGGGCTCCCGTCTACCATATTGAAGGTCCCAGGTTCACTTCCCAGGGCTTCCTGGTGAAAGCAAGCTGGCCTGCAAGGAGAGTTAACCTGCGCGGAGAGCTGGTGCAACAAAAAGAGACAAAGAGGAGAGATGATGAGAGACACAACAAACTGGTGGCTCAAGCGACTGAGTGCCTCTCCCACATCAGAGGTCCCAGGATCAATTCCCAGTGCCTCCTAAAAAGAAGACAAGAAGAGAAGACAAGCAGACACAGACAGCACACAGCGAATGGACACAGAGAGCAAGACAGCAAGTGCAAAACAAACAAACAAACAACAACAACAAAAAAACAAGGGGTGGGGGAATAAATAAAAATAAAAAATAAAAAAAACTTAAGTCTTGTGACAAACTTACTCTACAGAAGCAAGGAAAACAGAATGAATAGTAGCATTGCTATGTATCTAGGAGAGAAAGCAATCTATTATTTCCTTTATCATAAAACAAAAGTCAATGAGTCAACAGTTTAACAACACTGACCAATTATTTGCTTTTAATTTCCTCACATGCACTTCTTTGGTCTGCCAGCAGATGGCACTCATTTGCAGCCCTCAGTTCAGTGGCTAATCAGAGTGTGTTTGCAGCAACACGGACTGGATCAGTGTGACAGAGGTTCCTGCCTGCAGGCTACTCTCAGAGGCAGTTGTCCAACCTTTGCTGGCAGCCCCTCCCTTTTCCTGGGTATGATGTAATTCCACTCCCCTCTGAGTCCTCAACAACCAATCCCATTCAATACAGAGGGAGATTGGGAGGGTCTGATCTCTTTAGTCTCTTGGGGGCTCCCAAGGCAAACAATGCCATGGCCCCACCCAGCCTGGAAGGGTTTGTGGGATACAGCAGACCAAATTTGTGGGTCAAAAACTGAGTCACCCTTAGGCTGTGTCCTTCTCTCTCCCCTCTCCTGGGGAGGTAGATCCTTGAGGCCCACTTTGTAGCTGCCGGCCCAGAAGTCTGAGAATTCAAAAGTGTTTATAGGGTGGGGGAGGATGCCGGCATTTGCATCTGCAGCTTTTAAAACTGAATTAAATTGCTGTTGTGATTCCTTTGGCCCTCTCTTCTCTGGGCGGTGTCCATCCTTCCCCTGGTGTCCTAAAACCTAGAAGATTTTTTCCCCCAGGTCATTTCTGCCTGTCCTCTAGCTATTTTTCTGGGAGAGAAGAGTGTGGTAATGTGATATTATTTATGAATTCCAAAAAGAGATATTGATTATGTTTGTAAAATGATCTGTTCCTCTGGGCATGATACCCTTTGATTGTATTAGATTCAGCTGAGATGTCTTTGATTACATTATGGTAAGATTAGGGCTTTGATTTGACCACGTCATTAGGGTGACTCAGTTTGAGTCCCCGCCCCCTAGGTGGGCTATATAAACAAACATTCATTCAATAACACAAGAGAAGCAGATACACGAGAAAAGAGGATGGGAGCTCCATAGACATGGAAGAAGATCGTGCAGCCCCAAGAAGAGAGATGAGTCATTCACCTGATAGTTTGCAGGTGAAGAGAACCGAGCATCTGAGCCCTATGCCAGCCTACAGCTGAGATCAGAAGAAGCTGGGCCCACGGAGCCTTAAGAGGAAAGAGGTGGGCTGAACCCTCGCAGATATCACCTGCCATCTTGCCTCAACATGTGGCAACAGATCTTGGATGAAAGAATACCTCTTATGGTACCTTGAGTTGGACTCTTTAGGGCCTTGTACCTGTAAGCTTCTAACCCAAATAAATATCCTTTATAAAAGCCAACAGATTTTTTGGTACTTTGCATTAGCACCCCTTTGGCTGATATCTCTCTATATCTCTAATATATAGAGAGTGCTATGTCTCTTCCTATGTCTTTCTAGTCTGCCACTAGATGTCTCTCTGATTTCTTTTTGACAGTAGTATGACTGTCAAGTTTACCAGTTTATAGAGAGCAGTGTTTGGTCAAGCATGCACTGGCCTGATTGTCACTAAGAGTATTTCATAGATAAATTTCCATCTATGATCAGTTGATTGCATCTACAATTTAAAAAGGAGATGACCCTCAGCAATGTGGGAAGTCCCTTATCCAATCAGTTGAAGGTCTTAAAAGCCAGAGCTGAGGATTTAAGAAGTGAAAAAGAAGAATTTCTGCCTCTGCTTCAGCCAGCCAGCTTCCCCTGGGGAATTCAACTTCACCTTTATCGGAGTTTTCAGCTTGCAGCCAGCCCCCAAGGTCATGTGAGCCAATTCCTATCATCTCTCTCTCCCTTTCCCTGCCCCTCTGCCCCCTGCCTCTCCATGTATCCTGTCCGTTCAGGTTCTCTGGAGAACCTGGACTTAAACAAGTAGTAACTAGAAATAAAGAAAATTGATGTCCCATAGGGACTCCCTGAATCTTCAATCTATTGTATTCAGGAGGTTTCTTTTATTATTTAAATCAGCGTTTCAAAATTCTGGGAGCTAAAGACTTAGATTTAGAAATCCCCGAGTCAATTTACATACAGCCAGGCTTAGAAATCAATACTCAATTTTAAATTGTTGTGCCTAGGTGTGGGGTGGCTGGGTTTCCCAATTATAGTTTTCTAGTTGCTATCATAAAATTATTACATTTTATTTAAGGAGGAAAACAAAATATCCACATGATGGCACTATAACCTATAAAATAAAAGCCTATCAATTTATGAAGACCAAGAACTTGATAAAATTCTAGTTAGAGTAATTACTATTGATTAAGCAAGGTTAAAAATAAGGCATTGTATATACAAGGTAATATGGATATCATTTCCCTTATGTCTTACAGAGATACAGTGACTAATCCTTCATTTTACTTCTCAAGTACATTTTTAATATGGCTAATTTAATTACAGCATCTTAGTATTCATCTTTTCAAGAAAATAGTTAATAAACATCTACCAGTACATGGCACTGAACTAGCTAAGACAAGCAAAAGCAAACAAACGGGTATTTAAGAGCCTAGTGTATACACACAACTATGTTGGGAGTTATTTAATGCATTCCCCATGTCTTGTCTATTGATTACTCTTCTAGGTGACTCTAAGGGGAATGCAGAAGCTTTTAGGGAAATGGTGAAAATGAGACAGTTGCCATCATGGAGTTTATTTTCTGACAGGGGAGATAAGCTTTAAACACATGTCGACATAATTACTTATTTATAATTGTAAGTGCTGCAAAAGAGACATCTAAGTAAAACGAAAGCATACGAATGGTGAAGGGGACTTATTCCAATCTGGCACAGGAAGGAAAGTGTTACCGAAGAAGAGAAAATGAGCTGCACTCTGACTGATGAATAGAAATTACGCAAAAGAAAGGAAAAAGCATTAAAGTTAGGGGGAGTGGCACGTGCAAAGGGCCTGAGGTAGCATGTTTCAGGAATTCAGAGTACAAAAAGCTCATCTTGATTTTTACAAGCCAAGCTTTAGTTTACAATATTTAATTACCAATTTCTTACCAGATGACTCTGGATTCTAGGCTTCTAGTTTCTTGGCTTATGTCGCATAAAAAGAATTTAAGGATATGCAATATACCCTATTAAGAAACAAGAAAATGAGAAAAGTACACGGTCCGAGACATGGACCGTGAACCTACTGCAGAGCAAGTGCATGGGTGGGGCCCCAGGTCAGGGCTTTTTAAAGTCCTTCCTACTCCCGCTTCTTGATGCTGGGGGCGGGGCCCCAGCTGTTTGCTGTTCTGATTGGTTGCCCCACCTGTCATTTCTCAGGGGCCAATGGTGAGGCTTTTTGAGGATATCCGGGGCTTCTCCTCTTGTTCCAAATGAGGTTCTCATGGCCAGGATCTCGCAGTGTCATCTTTCCGGCAGCCTTCTTCTCAGGTTTCCAGGTGGGGTCTCATGGCCATATGGTCTGTTGGCCATGTTGTCTGCCCGGCCAGTCACCTTCCCCCTTTCACTATACTAACCTGCCTCAAATTTAATTGTCTCTGAATTTGAATGTCATATCCAATTTGCAGATGAACTGTATTCTAAAAGTTTGATGAAAAATTAGCTGTTTAGAAGGAAAACATTTTTCCATTGCAAAAATAGTGTAAATAATTGTCCCATGAAGCCTATTTAAGTCATAATGTAATCATTGTACACCAATGGCTAGCTCAGTGCCCTATTTCCTTGAATGAAGTATGCTCTCAATAAATATTGTTCTTTTTTTAAATTATGAAAAAATTTTAGAGCATTTGTAGGTTTACAAAAAATTATACATAAAGTACAGAGTTCCCATTCACCCCTCACAGACACAGTGTCCCCTATTATTAACATTTCGCATTAGTGTAGTATATTTGTTACCATTGATGAAACAATATTATCATAATTATATTATTAACTATAGTCCATAGTTTATATTAGGGTTCACTCTTTGTGTTCTATGGTGTTTTTTCTAGAAGAATATTTTATTCTGGTAACATATATACAACATAGAATTAATAAACATTTCTCAAGGCATAAAAAAATATAATACTTCTGCAATAAGAGTAATAAGCAATAGAAGAGCAATAAAGTAGAAGTGAGTTTTTTGCTTTGTTTTGTTTTGTTTTGTTTTGTTTTTTGAGTTACAAGGGCCGGGAATTGAACCCTGGGACCTCATATGTGGGAAGCTGGCACTCAACCACTGAGCCACATCAGCTCCCCTGAGTTGGTTTATTCATTTGTTTTCTTGTTGTTGTTGTTTTTTTTGTTTGTTTTTAGGAGGCGCCGGGAGCTGAACCCAGGACCACCCATGTGGGTAGTAGGCGCTCAACCGCTTGAGCCACATCCACTTCCCAGAAGTGATTTTTTAAAGATTTATTTTATTTATTTATTTCTCCCCGCTCCCCCCATTGTTTGTGCTTTCTGTCTGCTCTCTCTGTCTGTTCATTGTGTGCTCTCTGTGTCTGCTCGCCTTCTTTTTAGGAGGAACCGGGAACCAAACCCAGGACTTCCCATGTGGGAAGGAGGTGCCCAATTGCTTGAGCCACCTCCGCTCCCTGTTTGTTGTGTCTCTCATTGTGTTTCCTCATTGTGTCTCCTCGTTGCATCAGCTCATCGTGCCAGCCCGTCATGGCAGATCACCATGACAGCCCATTGCATCAGCTCACTGTCTTGCTCGTCTTCTTTAGGAGGCACAGGGAACCAAACCTGGGATCTCCCTTGTGGTAGGTGGGTGCCCAACTTCTTGAGCCACATTCCCTTCCCAATTTTTAAATTTACTTTGTATGCTGAAGATGAAAGATAGTTTAATAAGAGGAAGTTTTAGATCATCAATGGAGATTTTTGTGGAAATTCTAAAAAGAACTATGCACATTAAAGGGCTCTTTAAAGGTTGATGGCATTGACTCTTTTTCAGCCAAATTTTGCCTTAAAATCTGAAGCTTTAACTTCTGGGAAGATGGAGGATTAGAGAGACACAGGACTCACTTTTCTTCCAGAAAAATAGCTAAAGAACAGGTAGAAATGGCCTTAAAAAAATGTTTTAGGGGGAAACAGGAATGGCTCAAGTGATTGGGCTCCTGTCTACCATATTGGAGGTCCAGAGTTCGATTGCTGGGGCCTCCTGTTGAAAGACGAACTGTCCCGAGCGGAGAGCTGGCCCACATGGAATGCTGGCCCGTGCAGGTGTGCTGGCCTGCGTGGAGAGCTAGCACACCAAGATGACGCAACAAAAAGAGACACAGAGGAAAGACAATAAGAGATGCAGCAGACCAGGGAGCTCAGGTGGTGCAAGAGATTGAGCGCCTCTTTCCCACTCTGGAAAGTCCCAGGATCAGTTCCTGGTGCCACCTAAAAGAAAAGACAAGCAGACACAGAAGAACACACAGAAAGCAGACAGTGAGTGCAAAACGATGGAGGGGTGGAGAAATAAATAAATAAATAAATCTTTTTGAAAAAACGTTTTAGGGTTTAGGACACCAGGAGAAGGCTGGATACCACCCAGTAGAGAGAGGGGCAAAGGAAAAGAATCTCAGTGGAAAAATTCTGTGAGTAAAAGCCCATCTGCCACCCATGGAGCAGATAGCTTTGAATTCTCCAGCCTCTCACCAGCAGCTGTGAACAGAGGTGGCCGCAGGGGTCCCCCTACCCAGGAAAGGGGGGAGAGAGGGATGCAGCCTAAGGCTGATTCAGCTATTGGCCAACAAATTTGGTCTGCTGTGTCACACAAGCACTTCCATGCAGGTGGGGCCATGCCATTGTTTGCCCTGGGAGCATGAAGAGGATGAAAAAGATTCAACCCTCTCAAACATCCTCCCTACTGACTGGGACTGGTTGTTGAGGATGCAGGAGGGAGTGGAATCATCTCCTACCCAGGAAGAGTGAGGGGGCTACCAGCAAAGGCTGGAGAACAGCCTCTGAGATAGTTTGATCTGCGAGGCTCTGAACAGCCCTGAGGCAGGATCCTCTGCTACACTGATATGGGGTGTGAAATCAGAGGGCTGCTGAAGAGCGTCACCTGCTGGCAGACCAAGATAGTGCATGCGAGGAAATGAAAAGTAAATAAATGTGAGGCTTTTTTAGGGGCTTGTAGCCTCACTCCCCAAGGCCTTTAGAAGCACTTCTGCAACCCATTACTGGGTCCATGGCCCAGATTTGAGTAACTAAGCAGAGATAATCCTAAAGAGCTAGAACAGTTTGAACCAAAAATCAAAGAATGGCAGTAACACACAGCCTTCCACCATGAAATCCCTATGCAAGAGAGAGAAATTGAGCATCAGTGTAAACTCACCATCATAATCACATGCTTAGTCATCACCAATCCTGTTTAAGCTCTTACAAAAAAATTTGAAGAGATAGGAAAAATTAACCAACGCATTTTATGATGCCAACATCACCCTAACACCAAAGCCAAAAAAGGTGCTACAAGAAAAGAAAATAATAGACCAATCTCTCTAATGAACATAGATGCAAAAATTCTCAACAAGATATTTGCAAATAGAATGAAAAGAGTTATACACCACAACCAAGCAGGATTTATTCCTGGTATGCAAGAGTGGTTCAACATAAGAAAATCAATTAGTGTAATACACCACAGTAACAAATTGAAGGGGAAAAAAAACACACGATCATCTCGATGCAGAAAAGGCATTTGACAAAAATCTAGCATCCTTTCTTGATAAAAACGGTTTGAACGATAGGAATAGAAGGAAAATTCCTCAAAATGATAAAGGGCATATATGAAAAACCCACAGCCGACACCATACTCAATGGGGAAAGTTTGATACCATTCCCTCTAAGATCAGGAACAAGTCAAGGATGCCCACTGTCACTACTGTTATTCAATATTTTGCTAGAAATTTTAGAACAATTAGACAAGAAAAAATAAATAAATAAAAGGATCCCAATAGGAAAAGAGGAGGTGAAACTCACTATTTGCAGATGACATGATCCTATATATAGAAAATTCTGAAATGTCTATGATAAAGCTACTTGATCTAATAATGAATTCATCAAAGTGACAAGTTACAAGATCAACATACAAAAATCAATAATGTTTCTGCACACTAATATTGAACAATCTGAGGAGGGAATTAGGGCAGGGGGAATCCATTTACAATAGCAACAAAAAGTCTCAAATACCTAGGAATCAATTTAACCAAATAAGTACGGAACCTATATTCAGAAAAATACAAAACACGGCTAAAAGAAATCAAAGAAGACATAAAGAAATAAAAGTATTCCTTGTTCATAGACTGGAAGATTAAATATCATGAGGATGTCAATCCTACCAAACTGATTTATAGATTCAATGCAATACCAATAAAAATCCCAACAGCCTACTTTACAGAAATAGAAAAGGCAATTACCAAATTTATTTGGTAATGGAAAGGGCAACCGAATACTCAAAAACATCCTAAAAAAGAAGAGCAATGTGGGAGGACTCACACTGCCTGACCTTGAAACATACTATAAAGCCTCAGTGATCAAAACAGCATGATATTGGCTTAAAGATAGATACATTGATCTGTGGAATAGAACTGAGAGTCCAGAAATAGACCCTCACCTCTATGGCCAACTGGTTTTTGACAAACCTGCCAAATCCACGTTACCAGGACAAAACAGTCTCGTCAATAAAGGTTGCTGGGAGAACTGGATATCCATAACCAAAAGAATGAAAGACAACCCCTATCTACTCCCTATACAAGAATGAATGCAAAGTGGATCAGAGACCTAGATATAAAAGCCTGGACCATAAAACTACTAGAAAAAATGTAGGGAAACATCTTCAAGATCTTGTGGTAGGTGGTGGTTTCTTGGATCTTACACCCAAAGCATGAGCAAAGAAAGAAAAAAACAGATAAATAGGACCTCCTCAAAACTCAACACTTTTACATCTTAAAGGGACATTGTCAAAAGGGTGAAAAGACAGCCGACTCAATGGGAGAAAATATTTGGAAATCACATATCCGATAAGAGTTTAATATCCATGATATATAAAGAGATGCTACAACTCAACAATAAGAAGACAAACTACCTGATTTAAAAAATGGACAAAAGACTTGACTAGACATTTGTCCAAAGAAGAATTCAAATGGTGAATAAACACATGAAAAAATGTTCAACATCACTAGTGATTAGGGAAATGCAAATCAAAGTTACAATGAAATATCATTTCACACCTCTTAGAATTGCCACTATTAAAAAGTCAGAGAGGGAGCAGATGTGGCTCAAGCAGCTGGGTGCCTGCTTCCCACGTGGGAGGTTCTGGGTTTGTTTTCTGGTGCCTCCTAAAGAAACAAAAGACAAACAACAGGGGGACGGATGTGGCTTAAATGGTTGGGCGTCTGTCTCCCATATGGAGGCACCCGGGTTCGATCCCTGGGACCTCCCAGTAAAAAAAAAAAGAGAGACAAATAACAAGCAATCAAATGAAAAAACCGACTCAGGGGAGCAATGTGGCTCAGTGGTTGAGCACCAGCTTTCCACTTACGAGATCCTGGGATCAATCCCCAGCCCTGGTACTTCAAAAAAAAGAAAGAAAGAAAAGAAAAAAGAAAACTACAAGTGTTGGAGAGCATGTGGAGTGATTGGGACACTTATTCACTGTGAAAGACTGTTTGGCAGTACGTAAGGATGTTGAATATAGATTTGCCATGTCACCCAGCAATACCACTACTAGGTATATACCTAGAAGAACTGAGAGCAGTGACACGAACAGACACATCGATGTTCATAGCAGCATTATTCATGATTGCCAAAAGATGGAAGCAACCCAGGTGTCCATCAACCGATGAATGGATAAGCAAACTGTGGTGTTGTATTAGTCGGCCAATGGGGTACTAATGCAAAATACCAGAACTCTGTTGACTTTTATAAAGGGTATTTAGTTGGGATAAAAGCTTACAGTTACAAGGCCCTAGAGAGTCCAACTCCTGGCTGCTTTCTCACTAAAGTCTGTCTGTTGTCATGTGTTGAAGCAAGATGGCGGGTGATCTCTGCCTGGTCTCTCTTTCCTTCTTCCTTTCAAGGCGCCATGGACCCAGCTTCTTCTGATCTAAGTTGTAAGCTGGCGTAGGGCTCATCTCTTCCCGGGGCTTTAGCTGTTTGAGCCTTCTTCTTTCTGTCACATGGCAGGACCGAAATGACAAAGTTCTCTCCTCTTCCGTGTCTATGGAGCTCTCTCTCTTCCTGTGTGTCTTCTTCTGTGTCTTCTTGAGTGAGTGTCTGTTTATATCAGCCCACCAAGGGGACCAGGACTCAACCCTGAGTCACGCCCTACTGACGTGGTCGAATCAAAGCCCTAATCGTAACAGGTAATTTAATCAAGACATGTCAGCTGCATCTAATGCACCAAAGGGGATCACACCCAGAGGAACAGACCAGTTTACAAACATAACCTCTCTTTTGGGGATCCATAAATAATCTCAAACTGCCACAGGTGTATAAACACACAGTGGAATATTATGCAGATGTAAGAAGAAATGAAGTTGGGAAGCATATGACAACATGGATGAATCTGGATGACATTATGTTGAGTGAAGGAAGCCAGACACAAAAGGACAAATACTATATGATTGCACTATTATGAACTAAATATACTGTGTATACTCATGGAGTTAATTATTAGAATATAGGTCACCAGAAAATAGGAGGAGGGTAGAGAATGGAAAGCTGAGTGTTAATCTGTGCAGAATTGGTAAAAATGTTATTTGCAAATCTTTGGAAATGAGTAGAAATGATGAAAGCACATCATAGTGTTTGTAATTAGCAGTGCTAATATATGGGTATGATAGTGATTGAAAGGGAAAGTCTAAGGTCATGTATATTACTAGAAAGAAAGCTAAAAAATGTAATATGTATGTTTAGCATAGTGAAAACCTCATGTGAAATATGAATATGGGTAATATTGCATATACAAGACTGTTTTTCTTTGAAACTGAGGAAATGTACACTAATGTTACAAGATATTAATATCAGGCAAAAATACAACCAAAGCAAAATATGGACAGTAGTGTATAGTAATATATTAATAATCTTCCATTAAGGGTAAAAAAGAAGGAAATATACTAGGTGAAAGAAACTAGACATCACGTACTACATATTGTCTAACTCCATCTATACAAAATAGAAATACAAATAAATTATAAAGACAGAAACAGAATAGCAGCTATGTACAGTTGGGGAAGCATAGATTCTTTGTTGATTATTAAGGGGTAGAACTCTTTTTATTTGTCTGATATTATTATTATTCCTATTATTATTGGAATAATGAAAATGCTCTAATAATGATTGAAGTGATGAATGCACAGCTATGTGATTATACCAAATACCATGGATTGTACACTTTGGATGGGTTGTACGCTTTGGATGGATTGTATGTTTTATTAATATGTATCAATAAAATTGATTTAAAAAACTCTGAAGCTTTCTTTTTCCTTGGTATAGTTGTATCCCTACCTGTACTCTTGGGCCAAAGCAGCATGATTGGATGTGCGTTCTGGCTTCCTAAATGACATAGTGAGACAAAATAAGGGAGATACATTTTTTTTCCTTTAGCAACTAAGCAGTTGAAAAGAAGAAAAGGAGAAACTGATCAGTGAGTGTGGAAGGATAGGGGTGTGGGTAGAGGTGTGAGTGAGTAAAGACCCTTCTACTCAGCTTTCAAATGAGTCCCAATGAGGGAGTGAGACCCCAAAACTTGTAGCAAACATAACTGTAATATGAGCACTAAAAGACAGAAAGGAGTGTGGCAAGTGAAAAAATCTCTCTGATGAAGAAATGTAATAGGAGAAAAGGGCAGTAGCTTCAGACCATTCCCCACATGTCAATAGGTGGGGTGGTCAGTTAGGGATACTTAATATGTTCCTGTAACCCAAGGGTAATTAGAAGGTTTGTCAATGTACAAGTGGCTATTCTTATGGATATGATTTTTCACATGTTGAGAGTTCAAAATGTAAGAAGTACCTGTATTAGGAGGTTGAACTTTACTTGATGATCTCTAAATGTCTTTACTACCTCTTCTAAAACATGGCTATGATATAAACTGTCTATATAAAACAGTAATGATAGCTAATATTTTTAAGCATTTACTATATGATGTGCACTGTGCTAAATCTTTCACATTAAGTACTAGCTGATTTATTCTTCACAAACGCCTTATGGGATCATGCTATCACCCCTATTCTACAGCTATATAAAAGTAGGCTGAGAGAGGAGCTAAGGTCACAGTGCAAAAATGTGGCACAGAGCCCTTTCCAATATGAAATACATTGAAAATGGCAATGTCTTCTCCTTTCCTCATGTGTTGCTTCTCTCTTGCTCTAGTTTTTAGGGACTTGAAAGGGGCTGGTCATGTATATAAACAGCCTTTTACCCTCTTACATTTTCCCTTCTACCTTCTCCTCCTCTCCAACCCTAACCCCTTTTCCAGAGCACCTGATCCCTAGTCATAGAACTCACCCCCCACTCCAGTCCCCACCCTCCACACCGGGTTAGGCTAGTCTCACATTCCCCTCTTTAGGCTGGTCACTTGCCCCATCTCACCATTTTACTCTGTCCACCCGGTGCTTTTCACCTGGCTCTTGTTAGGTCAAAGACCATTAGGTTCCCCAACTTCCACTGTCATTCAATTCCCTTTGTTCCATTTTTTCCATTCTTTTCTCCTCCTGGTCTCTTTTTTCTAGTTCAGATGTTTTGTCCTCGATTTTACTAGTTCTGTCCTTAATTCAAATCTTCTGTTATATGCATCTAATGTATTTTTTAATGAATTTTATTGATACATATTAATAAATACAATTCATCCAAAGTTAATGTATTTTTAATCTCATCCATTGTGTCTTTCATTTCCATAAGCTGTTACTTTTCTTTGCAGGCTTTCAAATTGTTCTTTATGTTCACCCAATGTCTTCTTAATATCCTTTATCTCTTTAGTCGTATTTTCCTTCAACTCCTTGAATTGATTTAGGAGATTTGTGCAATTATCACTGATTAGTTGTCTTAAATACTGTGACTTGTCAGGATTTTGGGTTTGTTTCTTTGGCTGGGCCATATCCTCCTGTTTCTTAGTATGGTTTGTAATTTTTTGCTTATGTCTAGGCATCTGAATATGTTGGTGAATTTACTCTGACATTCAATTTCTCTCTCTTGCCTAGTGGTTTTGTTTCACAGCTCTTCTATGATTTTTGATTCAACTTATTCTAAGCCTTTAAACTTGCCCAGCTTAAGTTATCAAAGTAGGGACAGGGTCTCCCTAATGGGATGCAGATCCTCCCCCAGGAGTTTGGGACAAGAGATGTCTAAAAGTAGTCTTTCTCCTTGCAGTTTCCTGGCTGGTCAGCAGATGGCACTCATTGGCGAATCTTCCACGGAGGTGACCCTTTCAACCTCCACTTGCCAGTGTTTCTGGTCTGGCCAGAGCGGGAATTCAAAGCGGGCTCTCCTGGCAAAATTCACTGAAGGGAAACCACTCTCCACCCTCTGTCACACCCTCCCTCTTCCCAGGGAGGAGGACATCTGTTCCCCTCTTAGTTGGCTGCAGTGAGCTCTGGGTTTTATCCAGGCTGTTCACCTTGAGGTAGGGAATGGGTGGTTAGCAACTCATGGTTTTTATTTCAGCCCCTTTGTCTCTCTGTCCCTTACCCTCCTGTGGGGTTTGCAGCACTCTCCTGGTCTGCAGAGCCAAGCAGTTCCCTCAGATAGCTTTTTGCCCTTCTGCCATTGTTTTTGTGAAAGAGTTGGGTCCTGCCTACCTATTCCGATGCTATCTTCCCAGAAGTCCTAAATTCCATTTTAGAGATGAGGAAACTGAGGCACAGAGAGGTTAAGGAACTTGCCCAATGCCCATACAGCTAGTAAAGTTTCAAAAATGGATGTTACTCAGAAAGTTAAATGTAAAATTACCATATGACCTGGCAATTCCAGTTCTAGGTATATCCCCAAAAGAACTGAAAACAGGGACTCAAACAGATATTTGTACACCACTGGTCATATATCATTATTCACAATAGCTTAAAAGTGGAAGCAATCCAAGCTTTCATTAACAGATGAACGGATAAACAAAATATGATATATAGAGACAATAGAATATTATTTGGCTGTAAAAAGGAATGAAGTTCCAAAACATACAAAAACATGGATGAACCTTGAAGACATCATGTTGAGTGAAAAAAGCCAGACACAAAAGGACGCATATTGTATGATTTCACTTATATAAAACACCTAGAATAAGCAAACTTATGGAGATCAAAAGCAGGGGAATAGGGAGTTATTGCTTACTGGGGGCAGTTTGTTTGGAGTAATGAAAAATTTCTGGTCATGAAAGATTTTAATGTCAAACTAAGATATTTAGTTTTAGTTCTGCGGTGCAGTTTCTCTGTGAGTCTCTGCCCACTAAGGGGACAGGGACTCAACGTCCTACTGACATGGCCCAATCAAAGCCTTAATCATTATTTAATCAAGTAAAAGTGAAACCTCTGAACCCAATATAATCTAATACGCCCAGAGGAACAAACCAGTTTACAAGCATAATCCAACATCTATTTTTGGGATTCATAAACAATATCAGACTGCCACATACCTCAACCTGGC
>JAQZBX010076273.1:0-14458 GCA_029593785.1 Cabassous unicinctus | reverse complement strand
TATTTATTAATTAATCTTTCAACAAATTTTGTACTAGACACTGTGCCTAGAGCTGGAAGCTGAAAAAGAAAAAGGATGAAATACCTATTCTTAAGAAGATTGTTATCTAGTGATGGACCTTGTTTTATAAACAAATAATAATTAGAAAAATTTAGAACTACAAAGGTAGATGAATTTTCAGAATCCTTCCCATTGTCTGTACCAGAAAACAATATATTATTATAGCTAGAAAAGGTGAGACCCTGAAACAGGGAAAAGTTAAATCAGGTGTTTATTTACTTGATTATATCAGTTCCACATATAATTTTTAAGGTGTGTTAAGATTGAAGGAATTCAGTAGGAGTCATATAAATAAATTCAGTGAGTAGTTAGAAACATGATGCTAAAATTCCAGGAAAATGTCTGAATTGAAGATATGGTTTTGGGAGAAAAACGTTACATGCATTGTAACCCCGGCTTACTCTGTGTTATCTTTGTGAATTTATGCAAGTCATTTACTTAGCTAAGACTAAATGCTTTAAACTAAAAATAATGTTAATAATATACTCCTTCCATTGAGCTGAGGGGACTATTTCCTGCTACATTGAATCTGGTATCTCTTTGACAAATGGGATAGTGTTTAAGTCATGCCATGGCAGTTCCAGCCCCAGCACTTAAGGGGACTAGCAGCAGCACCTTGCTCTTCTGGAGCCCTGAGCCACAGTGCATGAATTCTGACTACCCTGCTGGGTCACCATGTAAGACTTTCAACTGCCCAGTCAGAGGAGGGGCTCTGTGATTGCGTAGAGAGGGAGAAGGGTCCAGCTGAGTTCCAGGAACCACATTGAAAGGGATCCATGTGAGTTCCCTGGGTTCTTTTGCCTGGTGCAGAAAATTGGGGTCCATACCAAACTTTGATCACACAAGGAAAAGAGTTTATTAAGCAGGGAAAGGTCAGGAGAATAAATCTCAAATCTGTCTCCCTGAACAGCAGAAGTAGCAATATTATACTGACTTGTGTAGGGGATGAGTTCAAAGGGTAGGGATACAAGATTGGCAGGTGGGGAGGGGTTGCATCTTGCACATGCTCTAGAGCACTACATGCTTTAACATGCTTGGTCATACATTGCGTGTACAGAAAATGGCATCTAAATCCCACCCAGAGGTGGAGAGTTTTCTTTATAAAGAGCTAAAGTTCTGCTAAGTTCATTCTATAATCTTGCTGAGTTTGTTAAAAACTGGAAATTCCTAGTTTGTGAGAATCTAGATTTTGCGGGTAGCTTCTGGTCACAGCTATTAACTGTACTCTCTTTATGGTTGGTTAGCTATTACTTCATGGCTAGGATTATCTCAACAGGGCCTAAAGAAGGAAAAAAGAAGTTGGGTGGGGGTAGTTCTTATAGGTGAACCTTACAGTATTATAAATCAGGCATGTGAATAAAGCCTTTTGGACTTTCTATGGGGCCACCCACCAGTTGAGTGCCACCTAGTAAAAACCAGGTGGTGCAAAAGAACTGCTCAGCTTAAGTTTCTAATATGCAATATCAACAGATATAATGTAATGGATTTTCTTATAAGTCACTGTATTTTGAGCATGTTTTTACAGCAATAGATAACTGGAAAAATGAATATTAAGAGCACCTTGGGTTACTTTGAAGGCTATATGAGATAATGCATGTAAAATGCTTAGCATCATATTTGAATCCCTAGAAAATATAATTCCTGTAGTGGTTTGTAACTGTACATACCTCACAAATACATGTTATTAAAGTTAACCCAATCCTGTGGGAGTGAAACCAGTGTAAGTAGGACCTTTTGATGAGGTTAATTCAGTTAAGGTATGACACACCTCAGTCAGAATGGGTCTTAATTATTTTCCTGGAGCCTTTTATAAGGGATGAAATTCAGACAAAGAGGGAGAGAAGGCCATGACAGAGGAACCAAAGGCTGAACACCAGTAGAACCCAGAAACAGTACCATGTGCCTTGCCATGTGACATACTAAGAACCAAGGATGGCCGGCAGCCAGCCCAAGAATGCCAGTCTTCAGGAAGAAAGCCATGCCTTGATTTGGACATTTTCTCATCCTCAAAACCATGAGTAAACCATTTCATAGTATTTGCTCTGAGCTGCCTAGGAAACTAAAACAATTGCTCATTAATTGTTGGCCAGTATTGTTTCATAAGTGCAGTAAGTAGGAAGAGAAAAAAACCCTGTAAAACCCTAAGGGACACTGACTTTACTAAATTGTCAGCAAAGACAGAACCAAGAAAAAAAGATGATAGGAACAGTCATAGTTATGAGCAGACTCAGGGTAGTGCGATATCTCAAAAGTAAGGATGGGCCACAGTCAGATAGGCAGCGTTAGAGGTATTTCCTAATACTATTGAAAGAACTTTGGCTATTTTACAAGTTAAAAAATAAATGCTAGGGGAGGAATTAGAGATGTTGAACATACTAAGTACAGACCAGCCTTTGAAAAGGTGAATGCAAAACAGAAAATAAAGATTAAATGAGATTGAGGAGATAAAAGAATCTTTTTAAGGAAATACAAATTGGTCATTCTTGCACAGCAGGGCAACAGTATGGAAATAGTGCCACATATAACCTATTAGACAAATATTGGGCCCACAACTAATCCCTTTGGCTCATTTTTTTCCAACTCTGTCTAGTGCTATAAAAACAAGCCACATGCCTGAATAAACTGACAACATCTGGCATACACTGTACTAAATACCCCTCTTTTTTTCTTTGGGCATCTCTAAAATATTGATGCTGATAGAAACTGCTCAGATACTCTGACTCATGAGTAACCCTGAGTAGGGGATTAAAATCACTTGCATCAAAGCTTGAACATTGGAGTAAGAAGGCTGATAAACACTCCCCCATTTTGCCCAGTGGGCCGATATTTCTGAGACATATATTACAGGGTACCTCCTTAAGTCCCCCAAAAGCTAATATTAGCTAAAACTTTTCAGAATTTTGGAATGTTTGATAGTAATGAAGTGAGAATTCCAGAGAATTGGAATTGACTGCTCCCTAGTTGCCTTTTTTTTCTTTTTTTTTTAAGATTTGTTTATTTATTTGCTTTTATCCATTTTAACCCCCCTCCCCCTGCTTTTTGCTGTTTTTGTCTCTATTTGCTGGGCAATTCTGTGTCTGTTTCCTGCCCTCTCTTCTCTTTTATAAGGGTTTCCTCATTACTGTTTTTAGAAAAATGCCAACCTGAGTAAGGCTTTTCTGACAGTTGCTCATGTATTGCCAGTGACCATCTCAAATAAGGAAACACTACTTTTACCTGAGAGATAAAGATGTATTTCATTTATGTGCCAGTTTGAAATTCTTTTATGAATCCCCAAAAGAGAAAGATTATGTTTGTAAACTAAATCCTTTCCTGTGGGTGTGAGACCTTTCAATTGGACTATATCAGTGAGGCTTGACTCAGGTTAAGTCTCTGTCCCCTTACTGGGTCTGACATAAATGGAGACACACAGGAAAAGGACCATATTTGATCCTGCCATGTGAAAGAAAGGCCTCCAGTTTCACCCACAGCTGAGCTGCAAGGAGAGAAACCCCCAGATACCCAAAGAGCTGAGGTCTAGGGAGAGATGAGCCATATGCCTGATAGCTTACAGCTGAACTTGGGAAGAAAGTAGAGCAGCCAAGACTGACAGAGGAGGCCAAGAAAGAGACAAGTCCTATTCCTGGTTGTTCACAGCTGAGCTCTGGGAACTGGGCTTTGAGAGATGGTGAGTCCAGAAGGGAAGGCTAAGACCTTAGGAGAGATCTGTGGCTGTGTTGCTTCACCATGTGGCAAATTATTTGGGTGAGAAATCACCTCTGATGGTGCCTTGAGTTGGATTTTTCATGGCCTTCTACCTATAAGCTTTTACCACCAAATAAATCCCTTTTATAAAAATCAACCCAAAATATACAAGTATAAAATGGTATTTTACATCAATGATGTAAAATGACATGTATAATAGAAACGTATCTAAAATAGACACTAAACAAATAGTACTTATTTGAATTATGGATTAGGGGCAATTTTTATATTCTTTTTAAAATCAATTTTGTGAGCCCAGTTTTTGTATAAAGAGAATTTATTGTCTGTAAAATAAGTTAATAAAAGTTTTACTCTTTTATCTAAAAAAAAAAATCAACCCATTTCTGGTACTTTGCATCAGAAGCCCTTTGGCAATATAGAACATTTATAAGACTGTCCACATATAACTGAGGGAAATAACATATTCTATTCAGAAACATAGAGCTACAATTCCAGAATGCATTTTAACTTCCATTAAAGTTGTGAACAATTCTACTGTGGAGTTGTGAACAATTCCAACGTGGAGTGTTTTCCTATTTTGCAGGAAGAGGTTAGAGCAATTTGGTTTATTTCTTGGTTGGTAATCCCTTCTAGAATATATACTGTAAACTAAAACATTGCCAGTACATAATAGGTGCTCACGAAATGTTTGTAAAGCATATGGTGTTCCTCTTATAATTGCCACCATATATGATTACATCTTATGATAATGAAATTAAGTAAAAGCTTATTGCAACCCAAGGACTAGAGATTCACCTCCTTCCTATTTGTAAAATGTATGGTATTCCATACACATGATTTGCTAGAATGTTTTGTTATCAAAGGAATGTTTTGTTATCAAAGAAAAAACAGAAAGAGTATTGTTTATATCAAATAATAGTTTATATGTAGGAACAAGGGGGAGGGGGTGTATACTGTTTGATTCAATGAACAGGATATTTAAAAACCCATTCTGATGAAATGGAAAAGTTTAAAATTAATTACAGCTCATTAAGTGGGTAGCAGCAGAATACAGAAACAAAAATCAATAATGCTCTTTTATAGTAGCAATAAACATTTATAATATGCAGTAGAAAAAAATCACTTTCTCTGTAAAACTAAAAAATAAATTCAGAATCAATTATGAACCATACATGATTCCTATGTGAAGGAAGCTACAAATTTTACTATGGGAAATATATTTGTAAAATGCTTGGATAAACAAAGGTTTATTATAGTTTTACAGAAACAAGCTTTGTCTCAACTCTACCTTAGAAGCATAATGACTTTGTCCTTCAGATGCACAGCATCGTCTGCACAAGGCACTACCCTTTGATTGATCAACTCAAAGTAATCTATCATATGCCAGGGGTGTTTCTCTCCTTCCTTCCTTCTTTCTTTCTTTTCCAAAGGGTAGATAATCAAGGGCATAAACAAATTGTTCACAGAAGAGGGTATAAACATGACAGCAGATAAAAATTTTAAGAAGTAATATTTTGTTTTCAAATGAGCAAAATAACTTAAAAAATAAGCAAATGGAATTCTCAGGGCCCTTAAGAAGTTATTTAAATGGGCAACATTAAACAACAGATAACTTTGCCAATGTAAATTAATAAACATTTCAAAAGCAAATATGGTAATGAGACTATATGGATCTACCATATTCTTCAACATAGTCACTCCATATGCCTGTCAATGGAAAAACTTGAATGTGACCAAAGTTTATCATGATTAATAGATAATAGCAGAAAATGGAGGAAAGGATTAGTCAAAGATGGTGTGTCAAATAATAAAATGATATTCATGAACATAATTTTATAAGATGGAAAATTGCTAATTGTACAATATTATGTGATAAAATGAGGAAGCACATTTTACTTGATTTTTTAATAATGTTTTGGACATTCCTCGAGAATGTCCATAAGAACTGCTAGCCAGTAATCAAGTAATATGTTTTCTTAATGCAAGAAGGTAATTGCTCAACTATCTGTAACAAATTCAGCTCTCTCTAGAAGTTACCTCCTTCACAAAACCTATCACTGACACTCTCAATTAACTGACAGTCGCTGAGTCATGCTAAGAGACTGGAAGATGTTGGACTTGGGTAAGCAAGACCTGCTTTTTTACTTTCTCTATGTAAATAAAAAGCAAGAGTGTCTACTGCTCCTGTCCCCAGATATAGGCATTGGGGTTGATATTTGCTGTGTTCATACAACTCAATAGCGAAAGGCTGCCAAGGAAAACCAGGTTCTCACCAACCTCTCACTCTGTTAAATGGCTTACTTTCCCTAGAGTCGAAGGAGAATCAGGTGAAGAAAAGAGTTAAAGTTCTCTAACAGGCAATTTCCCTAAAGAGGGCAGGTTTTGGCAAATAGTTTCCCTTGTTATACTTATGAAGGAATGTGGGGGAATTGTCATGCCTACTTTTCCTAAAAATGTAATTTATTTAAAAATACATTTTAAAATAGAATTAATAGACAAATATCAACAATCATTTTCTCTCACTGTGGAGGTATTAGATTAAGGAGTTTATGACCTGCTGCTTTATACTATATTGCCTTTTTCAAATGCTATGTACTGAGCATATATTTCTGTGAAATTGAAAAAATAATGAAGGATAAAAAGCTAGTTTCATTGCCAATAAATACATTAACACCTTAGGCATAGTAGCTTTTGCTGGTCTATTTTGTAATTGCCAGTTGTTATAGTTTCCCAGCTGCTGAAACAAATACATCACCGGGTTGGCTTAAACAACGGGAATTTATTGGTTAACAGTTCTGAGGCTAAGAGAAGTCCAAAAGCAAGGAATAAGCAAGGTAAGGCTTTCTCCCAGAAGACTGTAGCTTTCGGTGGATGGCTACTAGAAGTCCTTGCTTGGTACTTGGCTTTTCTGCCACATGGAAATGACATGTTGGTGTCTTCTCGTTTCTCTCCTGTGTTCCATTGACTTCTAGCTTCTGGCTGCTTTCCTGGGCTAGTCTTTTTGTGTCCTTCTTTACAAGGCCTCCAATAATAGGATTAAGAGCCATTGTGATTGAACTGGCAAACCTTAACCAAAGTAATCCCATGAAAAGGTCCTGTTTACAATGGGTTGATAAACACAGGAATGGATTAAGGTTAAAACCATGTTTTTCTGGGGTACAAAACTCCAAGTCACCACAAGTCATTTGAGGTCTCTAGACAATAACCTTAAACTCACTTTTAAACAAAGGTTTTGGGAAACAAAGAATATCACTACCCATATCACATAAGAAGTTCCTATAAAATGACATACAACTGATTCATAGATTTTTTGTTTCTATTTAGCTGTATCATCAAAGATATGGAACAGAAATGTCCATATATGTCTAAAGCAAAGGCCAACTTATCTAGTAAAAGCTAACACAAGCCTAAGACAAGTTATCTGTCAAACAAGTTATCTGGGACTCCCTGACTGTGCACAACTGCTGGATGTTCTAACATTCTTTGAATCTGAGCCTTGACCCCAAACCAGGATTTTGTCAGGAACTGAAGCTGGGGAACGGAGACAAATAAGTCTCATCCATTCTCTTATAAGATTTGCCTTTTTTGCTTTTCATTGTTTAACCAAGCTTATTTATTCTAGTGTAACCACATTGTGTTTACTATATAAGCTGCCTCTTCCCTAGAAAACAATGGAACACTTTGGCTTGGCATTGAGCATCTCTCAATTTGCAAATTGTCACCTTAGGATAAATAAGTGGTCTCTCCTTTCTAAATTTTAAAAATGTGTCTTTTATTTGACAATATATTTTTTAATGAGGTGAGGAAACTGAGATAATATGGT
Source organism: Cabassous unicinctus (assembly GCA_029593785.1). Lineage (NCBI taxonomy): Eukaryota > Metazoa > Chordata > Mammalia > Cingulata > Chlamyphoridae > Cabassous > Cabassous unicinctus. The sequence continues at coordinate 6,870 of JAQZBX010076273.1, read as the reverse complement.
ATTTTACCAAGGGATTGGCTTAAATAGATTGGTGGCAATTCTTTTTTTGGTGTGGTTTAATATGTGTGTGTTGGTCAGTTTTATTCTTTAATATTAAAACAAATTGGAAGCAAAATTTAGAATTCCTGTATCTCAACTCTGGTAGAATGCTAAACTCAAGTATGAGTTGGGAGAACAATTTTGCATGGAACAGTTTTAAATGATGTTTGAAAAGCTAACTGGGTTTTTATAGTCAATGTAATTCCCACCACCGAGGGAATACGTAGAGTAAGGAAGAAGAATTTCCCTTGGGTAAATATTCTGACATCAAGAAAGACCTCCCTTTGGGGATGTAAGAGGAGAATTAGGCTCAATTAAATTATGTATAAGTTATGCAAAGAGGATAATTATCTTGCTCATTACCATTGCAGCTTGCAATTGTAGCAGCCTCCTTCTCTACCAGAGTGGAAGATGAATTGGAGGGATGCCTTAACCATTTTCACATTTCAAAGCCTCTGACATAGCAACTCCACCTTAAAGGGACAATGGTTGTGCATGTCCAGATGCACCATATGATTAGCATAGGCATGTGGTACTGATTGATCAACATGTGGTAACTGGGGGTTCAGAGATATTCCTTTCTTTCTGGCTCTCAGTTGTGTTTTTCACTAGCATTAGGTATATACTTTTAGTATTTGATACCAATACCAGAAATGGGTCATTTGTTCTTTAGTAAATAGAATAATGGCATATAAAGCTGAATATGATAAATATTAAAATATTTCTAATCCAAAGATAATACTCATTCTGTCCTAGATTGATAGCTGTTAGCTTTTTAGCAAAATTATTTTAAAAAAATCAATTTTCAGGGTGTAAAACATGTCAATAAGCAGTGGCCAAGTTAACTTTGTCAATAGTGCCTATCAGCAATCCATAGGATGATGTTGTAAAAGTAAATACAGGATTTTCTACAGATGTTTCTATCTTTGGCTTTTGTATTCCTAAATACCAAACACCTGGAAGAAAATATGATATAGAGAAGAATATATTAGTCAGCCAAAGGGGTGCTGATGCAAAGTACCAGAAAATCTGTTGGCTTTTATAAAGGGTATTTATTTGGGGTAAAAGCTCACAGTTACAAGGCCCTAAAGAGTAAAACTTGAGGTTGCTTTCTCACCAAAGTCAATTACCACGTGTTGAAGCCAGATGGTTGCCGATCTCTGCGAGGATTCAGCTTTTCTCTCTCTCAGCTATAGGCTGGCATAGGGCTTATCTCTCTTGCTGGGGCCACAGGATCAGAGTTCTTTCCTCTTCCATATCATGACAAAGTTCTCTTCTCTGACATCTATGGAGCTCTCTCTTCCCATGTATCTTCTTCTGTGTCTTCCTGAGTGAGTGTCCGTTTATATCACCACACCAGTGGGCAGGGACTTAACCTGAGTTACATCCTACTGAGTCTCACTCTGATGACATAGTTGAATCAAAGCCCTAATCTTAACATAATTTAATCAAAGGCATCTCAGCTGAATCCAATACAAAGGGGCTCACATCCAGAGTAACAGACCAGTTTACAAACATAATCCTTTTTTTTGAATTCATAAATAATCTCAAATTGCCACAGGAAAGAAGAGAAATACAAATGTCCAGAAGTTGAAAAGAAAGGTTGGCATTTCTTAAGAATAAAATCCAAGCTTACTCTCTGGCAGCATGGGGAGTAGGGTGGGGGGACAAGACTGGTAGCAGCATGGAGGTGCCGTTGGCCTTAGACCTTGAACTTAGACTTTACTGCAGGGCTAAAAGAATCTTGCCAAGTGGACAACTGTGGCAAATGATAGAATGTGGAAACTGGAAAAAGTCTATGAATGGAGCTTGAAAGAAAAATAAAAGTGATATTTCTTATTATATGATCCATAAGAACTCATTTGCTGAAAATAATTGTAATTCATTTCCTTTCCTAGGTTCACATATTTGATTCTTGGACTCCAGTCTTTATGTATGTGAGTGTGTATGTATATGTGTATTTGTGCCATACAGAAAATGAATTGATTTGACTTCAATATATCATTTTTCTATTTTAAAAATTCCAGTCAGGTGTTGTTAGGCTATATTTAGAGTAGGGGACTGATGCTCAGTGATGTTAAAGGGTGGAAAGAGGGGTGCAAAAACTAGAATAATTGATCTTCATTCCACAGAAATCTACTTTCAGTCAGACAAACACTCTTAACTTCAGATATAGCCTTTCGTTGAAAAAAATATTCTTATCTTTGCTCCACATAATCTTTGCCATTGCATTTGCATATTTTAATAGGTTAAATATAAATGGTTCTTGCCCTTATTGAGTGATTATGTTTTACTAATAGAAAAATAAAACAAAATAGCAAGCTGCCATAAATAAGTATGATTATAGACTGCAGTATAGACAATGGAAAATATAGTGAAATGTGATATGGAAGCACATTATTGGCATGGAATACGGACTAATTTTGCTTCGGTAATTGTAGATGGACTCCCTCATAAAATGATACCTCAGAATGTTCACCTTCTTGCTCTAGGGTGAGAGGAGGGTCACCTGAAAACTGTGCTCTAATGCCACATTCTAAAGCAAATTCTATTTTTCTCTCACATTGCCCTGTCTACTCAATTTAATCTATCGCAGTCTCTGACCCTGGGGTAGGTTTCTTCCTTATTCTCCATTTTCTCAAAATATCCAGAATTTATGAAGTTTGTGACTTGATAATATACTTGTGGCTTCCTTTCTTTTTGCTGCCGTCTTCTGATCCCTCAGGGTAACCACACTCGACTCTATCTGGAAAACTACAACAGTCACAATGATATGACTGTTCCTTCTCAATCCTTGATATTTTTTTTAAAAATTGAGATCATTGTAGATTCACATACAGAGATATTTCGTCTATCAGATGTGGATTGAATTATGTTCCTCAGTTTAGATATGTTCTTGGTCTTTGTCTGCATTCTGGTGAGTGTAGACCCGTTGTAAATAGATCTCTTCAAGATGTTACTTTGGTGTGGCCCAACTGCATCGGGTTGGTCTTTAATCTGGATACCTGGAGTCCTTTATAAGCCGGGAAATGTCAGAGAGGGAGATGAAATGGGAAGCAGCGAGGAGCTGGAAGTCAATGAAACACAAAAGAAAGAAGACACCACCATTTGCATTGACATGAGACAGAAAAGCCAGGGACCAAACAAGGATCACTGTCAGCCAGTCACAAAATGCCACAGTTTTCTGGGAGAAAGCATTGCTTTGCTCATACCTAAATTTTGGACTAATCCCAGCCTCATAACTGTAAGCCAATAAATTCCTGTTGTTTAAGCCAATCTATTGTATATTTGTTTTAGCAGCTAGAAAACACTCTCCTTTACCATATTTGTGTACCCTCTATTTGTCTTTATTGTGAAATTTGTTTTAGCTATTCTAGGGTCTGTACTTTCACATATAAATGTTTGATACATTTGTCTATGTCAACAAAATATCTTGTGGGAATTTTGATAGGAATTGCATTAAACCTAGAGATCATTTTAGGGAGAATTGACAGGTACGCTATATTGAGTTACTTACCTTTTTATACCCAATTCTGCCCAATTCTGAATATAATCTCTACCAAAAGCTTCAGAACTTTTGAAATCTCTATTTTCAGCCTTCTGTTTTCTCACCTCCCCTTCCCATTCTTTAAACTTAGACTTAAATTAGACTTGTGAAATTACCCATCTATTGAATCAATTCATTATTAATCATATATCAATCCCCTCTTACGCTGATTACTTCTTTACCTGTCTTTTTTCGTGTTACCATTTAATATACTTCACTTTTTGAATTCTTTCATCAAAAGTTTGCTTTTCAATGTCAATAATTTTGACATTTATATGTTTGTTTATTATTTTCTACTTGCTATGCGTTACTTTTTCAACTAAATTAATGCTTAATCAATTTAATTTTACTCCTTCTTGTAAGAAAACTTTATTAACATATTTCTTTGATTACATTTTTGACTGGTTGTGACAAACAGTGTTATTATTAGGGCGATTTTAATATCTGTAATGTTTGTAAAATGTGTAATGTTTGTTCTGAATTACTATTTTACCAACTAATTTGTATTTTTTTTTGTTTTTTTTTTTAATTCAAATACCTTTATTATTTATTTATTTATTTATTTACTTTGCTTTTGCTCTTCTTATTTAGCTGATTTTTGGAAGTTTATACACAATTTGTGGTTTCTGCTCCTTGGGATATATCAAGGTTTGTTTTGTGGCCTAAAATGTCTTATATTCTGTGTATGTATCTGTTTTTGATATGATAGTATGTGGTCTTCTTTTTTTTAAAAAATGATGTTAATCTGCAAATATAAATATACTACAAAATGCAGCATTTGGCATTATGTGTGTTTTCTAAATGTTTCCTAGCCTTAAAAGCCACACTTTTACTTGCACCAATCCCTTAATGTATTAATAACATTAATATTTTACAGAGTAAGCCCAATCAGTTTCAAAGATGCATATTAATTTTTCCATTTCTCAGTTATATATGTAAATGCCTTTATTGGACTATACAATTTTTCATTCAAACTGGGAAGTGTTTATTATGTTCATAAAATACAAATATATGCAGTAATATATTAAACCTCTGCCTTTTTTTTCCTTCATGTCTGCAGACTTTTTCTGGAAAAGATCAGATAGTAAATATTTTTGGTATTGTGGGCTATAAGTCCTCCTTTGCAACTACTCATCTTTGCAACAGTGTCACAAAAGCAGCCATAAACAATATGCAAATAAATGGACATGACCATATTCCGATAAAATGCTATTTACAAAACAGGCAGTGGAATAAATTTCTCCCAGGGGCTGTAAATTGCAGATTCTTGATTCACATAATGCTCCTGTAAAATATAGGGGACTTCATATGAGCTTATATTCCTTTTTTCCTCTCTTAAGAATTAAGAAAAAAGAAAGTTGATAATACTCTTTCAATTAGTTGGAGCAAATGGGATGTTATAAATATATTAGAGAAGATTGTTAAAATTAGAATTCTGATATTTTGAATAACTTACTTATAGAAATGCAAGACTAATAGTTTAATGCTAAAATAATCTATTTTGGGGCCTTGCCTTGTTACAAGGAACATTTATTTTCAACCTACTTCTTGTATAGGTTTACTTGTTTGTTACTCTAAATCTTAGTAATTCTAATAGCAAATGATAGTATATGATTATTATAGATCAGGCGCTATTCTAAGTGTCATATATAAAGCAATTCCTTTATTGTTCAAAATACTGCATAGGGTGTTTATAATTAACAAACCCATTTTATAGATGAAGAAAATGAGGCTTAAATTGGCTAAGTAAATTGCCCAATATAACAGACTGGGATCCAAGCCCATGATACCTGGCTCTGCACTTAATGGCAAAACTACACTGCAACTTCATTTAATTATTCATCTGCTAAACCAACATTTATTGCTTACTTAGTATGCAATTTATGTGCCATTTTAAGCATCTCATCAACTTTCAGGGAAATATAGAAGAATTATTAATGTACAAAGCAAATCAAAAGATCTAGAAAGGAATTTTAAAGCACATGATATTTTTCTTATGGAAAAAAATTGATTTTTGAAATGTGATTTGCATATGATACCATTATGGCAAAGAGCATTATCAGTTCAGCTCTATTTCCTTGAAATAAGGAATGGACTTAATATATTGAAAGTCTTTTGAAAGCAACTCTGTTAAAATTGGTTAAGAGATGTCAAAGTAGATTTGACAATTTCCCCCTTGAGGTATACCTGAAAGGAGAGTACTTTTTCTCATAGGAACAAAATTAAATGACCTCTAAAGATCACTTTTCAGTCTTTGGTGGCTTTGTTTCATAATTGATAAAAACAACAAATATGAAACATTTAGATTATTTTTGTATTTATAATGGTCCATGAGATTATGGTTGATACTTTGAGAAGTTGTTTAGAGTCATTTAACTATTTTAAGTCCTTCGGGAATCATTTAACGAATGCTTCAGTGCAATAAATGGTCCAAAAGTGGCCTTAAAATTGTAAACTAGATTTCAAATGTGCCTAAAGAGCCCCCAGGGAATATCTTAAGTGTCTGGAGAACCCTGCTCATTAGTGTTTGATTAAATGTTTCCGTAATCTTAAACACACAAAATTCCACATATAATCCATTTATAGAATTTTTATTTAAACATGTTTTAAATCTCCTTATTTTCTTTTTCTTTGACAAATCAATTTTATTGTTACGTATTAATAAAGCATAAATCCACCTGAAGAATACAATCAATGGTATTTGGTGTAATCACATATTTGTGCATTCATCACCCCAATCACTCCCAGAGCACTTTTATTATTCCAATAATAATAATGAACAAAAAATAAACAAAACTCATCATCTCTCAATATTTCTATGCCTCACCTACTGTACATAGCTGTAATTCTTTTTCCTTCTTTCTAGTATATTTGTATTTATGTTTTGTTAAAACAGTTTTACATATGCAATATCCCCCATATTCATGTTTTATATGAGGTTTTACTATCTTATACAGTACCATGTTACATTTTTCAGCTTTCCTTATAGTAATATACATAACCTTAAACTTTCCCTTTCAACCACTGTCATATCCAGACAATAGCGCTCCTAGTTAGAAACACCATGTTATGCTTTAACCATTTCTATTCGTTTCCAAAGATTTACAACCAATCTTTTTACCAATTCTGCACAGATTAACTCTTAGCTTTCCATTCTCTACCATTCTTCTATTTTCTGGTGACCCATCTTCTAATTATTAAGTCCAGAGTTCACACAATATATTTAGTTCATAACAGCATAATCATACAGTATTTGTCCTTTTGTGTCTGGTTTGCTTCACACA
>JAQZBX010076272.1:0-14454 GCA_029593785.1 Cabassous unicinctus | reverse complement strand
GCTCTCTGGACAGGGCAGACCAAACCTGGGAGTCAAAAGCAGGGTCAGCCCCAGGCTCTCTCTCCCCTCTCCTGTGGAGTCCCCAACAATTAGTCCAGGCTAGAAGAGAGGGAGATTGCAAGGGTCGGATTTCTCCAGTCCTTCGTAGGCTCCCAGGGCAAACCGCCATGTGGAAGTGTCCGTGGGGCTCTGCAGCCCAAATTTGGGGGTCAGAACTTGAGTCAGCCTAAGGCTATGTTCCTCTCTCTCCCCTTTCTGGGAGTGGTAGATCCCTGGAGCCCCTTTGTCTGTAGTCGCAGGCCCAGAGGCCCGAGAATTCTAAAGAGTGGGGGGGAGGGTGCCGGCAGCAGCAGAAGCTGCTGATTCCAACTCACAGTTCTGTGGTCGAGATTTCCCTCTTTTGTCCCTCTCTCCTCTGGGTGGTGTGCAGCCTTCACCTGCTGTCGTAAGCCCTAGAAGATTTATTTTGTGGCTGTTTCAGCCTTTTCTCTAGCTATTTTTGTCTGCCTTGTGTTTTAACATGCTACCTCACTTAATTTTCCCAACAATCCTGCAAAGAAAGTATTTTTATCTCTATTTCACAGATGAGGGAACTAAGGTGCAACAAGCTTATCTGGCTTGGTCATTTAAGTATTAGGATTGGCGTTTGAATCCAGGTGCACTGTGTCACATTGCCACAAGTAAAAAACATCTTTGAGTTCAGAAAGTGGGGTGCCAAGTCTATAAGACTAGGGAGAAAAACTAAATCTGGTACTAAATAAAATCCATATCTAGAATCTCTCATGTTCTGAGAGGAATGCAAAATCAAATGAGCTGACTTATCTAGGGCAATGGGTGTTGTGGAAGCGGGAGATGGAGGTGTCTGGCATGAAGTAAGGGGAGAAGAAAAGATGGGTTTCTGCTAGATGCAGTTTGGATATCAATCTGGCCCTAAATAATTGAACTCCACAAGAAGGGATCCTGCTATGAGGCATGGAGACAAAAACAGAAGCCGCAGGAAGTGCTGGGATTGAGGGCATGAAGGAAGGGTTGGCCACCCCAGTGACTCAATACCTGAAGGTATCCCACAGCGTCAATAGGAACAGGGGAAAAGTAACTGTCTGGGTGTGGCAGATCCTGAGATGTACCACAATTCCTATCATGTTGGCTTCTCTTGGTCTCTATCTAAAGCCCATTTCACCCACACCCACAGCTACACACACACACACACACACACACACACATTGCCCCAGAGTGAAGTTTCTATCTTTTTCCTGCTCACCGTGGTTGACAGAATCAAGTCCAGGCTCTTTAGCTACTCAGCATAGTACATGAGTTTCTCCAATAACTGACCTTACTTAGTTCTTATCTCTTCCTACTCTTTACTAACAGCTTAAACTTATCAGCTTATTGTTCCCAGAACAAACCATACTGGTTAATGTCTTAGGTCTCTGGTCATGCCTGCCTCAATGTCTTTCTCATCTTTCATCACCTTGCTAACTCATTAGTCATCCTTTCCAGTACATTAATCGTCTTTGGGAATGCTGAACCACCCCCACTCCTCTTTTGTGCTTCAGATAGAGCCCTCATTATATCTCTAATTTAACACATTGAAATTATCTGCTTATGAGTCTGCCTCCCCAAGAAAATTATACAATTCTTGGTGGCAGGGACTGGGACTTGTTTTGTGTCCTCAAGTTCCTAAAATAACTGGCACATAGCAGGCATCTAATATGTTGTTTTTTACACCAAATGAAAATTCTCTTATATTGATCAAAAATCGCTCTGTGCCTTCATCACACACTCAGTACACACACCTCGTAAACTGGTGTGTGTACTGAGTTGTTACACTGTTTAATGAATTCTCAGCTTCTTATTGTTTTAAAAAAGCAGACAGAAGTGTTCTTTTTGCAAATATATATGTGTGTATGTTTTTTTTTATTCTACAAACAAAAGCTTTTGTTTAAATCATTCAAAGGAATTCACTGCAGTTAATTCTTTTCTTAATATCACCTGCAAATTGAACTCAACCATGGACCTTGAGGGACCATTATTTTGAGGTCCCTATATATCTCTTTGCTTCTTTTAACTTGTTTACCTCAAAAAGCTAGTCTGAGTCTTTCCAAAATGCAGGCTAAATGTGGAATTGGAGGGTTAGCTTTGAGGACTACAACAATCGGCAAAAATATTTTTTTCCTGAACTTTCAATGAACCTATTTACAATATTTAGGCCTGTTGTTAGGGGAAAAAAGCCCTAGGGACTGAGTTTTAGAACTTACTAAGCCAATGACTTAAAGCCAGCATGCTTTCCTTGGTATCCAGGCTAGCTGAAAAATTGATGTTTTTCTCTTGCAAAAGTATGTATTTTGCAAACTATGATTTGGGAGGAAATGAATTTTGTACAATTTACCCTGCAGGAATAGGCATAAGGTGTTTTTCCATTTTATTTAGAAGGGTTTTTCTGCTGATCTATATGTATACTTTCAATTGGTTTCTTAATAGGTGTGAAATTATAACAAATAATGATTTTGCACCCAGAGTAGTGAGTGCCCTGTGCATATGTGGACCCAATAAATGCTAGTTGTTGACAGTGCAATGTTTTTACCTCTCTCATCAAGTGAGTGGAAAAGTACTGGAAATGCAAGACCTTATTTCTAGCCTTGGCTTTATAGTTAATATATAGTTAATAGAGTCAGCTATATTTTCTGGGCCTCAGTTTTCTCATCTGTATGAAATTGAATTTTATGGCCCATAAACTGTCTCTCTAGAAATAAAGTGTTTATATTTGGTATCAAAATATTACAAGGTTTTTATGCTTGGATTATCTTTTTTTCTGTTCTATTTTCCTATATTTTCCAATTTTTCTGATGTCTTTTATTAGCTTGTTAGAAAATAAAAATATGTGAAATTACATTGCTTCTATGCAAAGTTCAATTAGTATTATTTAAATGCAGTATAGACATTATAGTGTGAAGCATAATCACATAAATTATCTTATTCAATTCTCATATCCATCCTAGGAATTAGCGATTATTTTCCCCACTTATGATGAGGAACCTAAGGCATAGAGAGTTAAAATAGCTTTCCCAATGCAACAAGGAAATTTCAGAATTAGGATACTAAACTCTAAATACAAATTCCTAGTAGATCATGCTGCTTCTATATAAAAATTTTAAGAAAATGACAATTCCCTATATGTATTTTTAAGCAAAATATACAAGAACTGGAGAATATAAAGAATTGGTCTAAAAAGTTAGCTGGACTATTAAGGAAAGTGCTGAAAAAAGCTGTGATTAAAATACTTAAGGGCTTTTTCTGTTTCCTAGTGGTTGAAGTTTTAGAATTTACCAGTGTCATAGCTGATTGAAAGTACATTTGCCTTCTGTAGTTAAAAGCTTCATCTCCTGGTTGTCCTTTTCCACTTGAATGGTATATGCCAGTCTCATCCTTAGTGATGTATGCTGTGATTTCTATGAGTCACCAATCACCATCAATGCATTTCTCTTTGTAGCTATTATCCAGCATCAGTGACAGATTTCAAGCAAAACTCTGCAGATTTGGCTTACTACCAATTCATGCTGCTTGACTTTAATTGCTTCTTAATCCTTTCATTAATCTCTTCTGAACTTCTAACACAGTCTTACAAGAGTTATTCCAACCTTCACTCACTTCCAATTCTGAGTCCCATTCTTCCCTATTGTTTTGAAGCGGGCAACTTCCCTTCTTTATCAAGAAGCTGAAGACTATCCTACATGAGCTTTTAAAATTTACTCTCCTCTTTACATGTCCATTTGTCTTTTTTTTTTACATCCAAAGTTACATTCTCTAAGGTTGGCTTTTCCACATATGTCCCAGCTGCCATGCCTTAATCACCTCTCCTTCCAGCATTACTAGCCTCCTTTCTCTCTACTGTACCCCTATGTTTTAGTTTGCTAGCCTGCCAAAATGCAATACACCAGAAATAGGTTGGCTTTTACAATAGAGATTTATTAGGTTTCAAGCTTACAGTTCTGAGGCCATGAAAATGTACAAAAATCAAGGCAGTATCTAGCGATGCATTTTCTCCAAAGGCCAGCTGTGGCTGATCCTGTACTCCTTTCTCACATGAGAAGGCACATGGTAGTATCTGCCAGTCTCTCCTTTCTCTTCCAGATTTTGTTGCATTCAGCTTCTGGCTTCCTCTGGCTTTCTCTCTGCTCCTGTGACCTGTTCTCTGTGCTTCTGTGGGTTTTTCTCTGTGTCTATCTCTGTATTCATCCATTTATAAAGGACTCCAGTAAAAGGATTAAGACCCACCCTGGGTTATGCCCTAGTGAAGTAATCTAATGAAAAGATCCCACCTATAATAGGTTTATACCTACAAGAATGGATTATCCCTAAGGACATGATTTTCTTGGATCCATAAAGCCTCAAACTATCACACTTTTTTCCCACCATGTTGAAAGATACGTTTCTTGACCCTGCACTCTGTATCACTCAGCTTCCATTAAACACTTTCTCTTTCTTTAACTTCCAAAATGTTTCTATTTATCTATATTTAATACCTCCAAATTTAAACCATCCATCCCCTCCTTATTCCTTTAAATATCAGTACACACCAACACACTATACTGTCAAGCAAGATCACATTAATTATCTCATTTAATTCTCACATCCAAACTTGGAATTATCCCCATTTAAGATAAAGAACCTAAGAGATGACAAGCTCAGCCTATTTAATGAGACAAAATAAATTTGTCCTTCCTCTTAACTACTTATAATATTGATTCCATGCTCCTGACACTATTAAAACTACCCTCTCAAAGACCTATGAACCTTGAAAATTCTATGCTAAATGAAATAAGCCAGGCACAAAAGGAGAAATAGTATATGGTTCCATTTACATGAAATATTTGCAATAGAAAATTTCATAGAGACAGAAAGTTGACTGTAGGTTATCAGGGGTATAAGGGAAGGAATTATTGATTAATGGGTACAAAGTTTCTGTTTGGGATGATGAAAAAGCTTTGGTAATGTATGGTGGTAATGGTAGAACAATATTGTATATGTTATTAATGTCACTAAATTGTACACATAAAAATGCCTAAAATGGAAAACTTTATGTCATACATATATTTCCTCAATAATATTAAAAAAAACCTTTCAAATAAAAGTCCAATGGGATTTGGAAAAAGATCTGAGGACTGATTCTAGAATATATCTGGAAGAATAAACAGGTAAGAATATCACAATAAATTAAAAAAAAAAAGCATGAAACCTATCATAAAATGACACTAATGTAAATAGTGTGGTCCTATTATAAGAATAATTAAATATTAATAAACATTAATAGAAAATAATTTTTAAAAAGCCTCAGTGACCATTTCCCATTTTCTTGTGAAATGTAATGATATTTCATAGGTCTTATTCTTCTTGACATCTATTGAGCACATGACTTGGTAGTCAATTTCTATTTTTTGACATTTTTTCATTTCCATGACTTAAAGAAAATGATTTATTTACTTTTAATTCCAGTAAAATAAATATAACATAGAAATAATTTTAAACATTTTAAGTGGACCATTCTTTCATATTAAATACATTAAGTACATTGACAATACTTGTAACTTTCACCACTCTCTATTCCCAGACTAACTTCATTATCTCAAAGCCAAACTCATACTCATTTAACAATATCTTCCCATTCCCCCATCCTTTTACCCTTGGAAACCAATATTATACTTTTTGCCTCTAAAAAATTCCTTATTCTAGATATTTCATATAAGAGAGTTCATAAAATATTTATCTTTTGTGTCTGACTTATTTCATTCATGTTATGTCTTCAAGGTTCATCCATATTATAGCATGTACCAGCACTTCATTTCTTTTTATGGTTAAATAATATTCCATTGTATGGATATACCACATTTTGTTTATCCATTTTTCTGTAGATGGACACTTGGGTTGCTTCCATCTTTTGGCTATTGTGAATAATGCTGCAATGAACATTGGTGTACAGATATCTGTCCGAGTCCTTACTTACAGTTCTTTTGTGTATGTACTTAGGAGTGGAATTACCAGGTCTGAGGAACCATCAGACTTTTCCACAGTGACTGTACCATTTTACATTTCCACCAAGCAATATATGAGAGTTCTTATTTCTCTGTATCCTTGCCCACACTTGTTACTTTCAGGGTTTAAAAAAAATTTTTTTTTTATTATAGCCATTCTAGTGGGCGGGAAGTGGTAGTTTTAATTTGCATTTCTCTAATGGTGCAATGATGTTGAGCATCTTTTCATATACTTCATATACTTATTGGCCATATGATATCTTCTTTGAAGAAATGTCTATTCAAACCAGGGGCCCATTTTTAAATTTGGTTGTTTGTCTTTTTGTTGTTGAGTTGTAGGAGCTCTTTATATATTCTGGATATTAAACCCTTACCAAATATGTGGGTTGGTACTATTTTCTCCCATTCTGTAGATTGTCTTTTCATGTTAGAAAGAAGGATTTATTTCTGCCATTTATCTACTTATTTTCTGTATGTCTTGTATGTTTTTTGTCCATCAGTTACTCCATTACTATCTTTCTTTTTGGTCTTTAGTTGCTTTTATTAGTGTACCATTTTGATTTCCTTATTCTTCCCTTTTCACTATAATTTTTATTTATTTTCCTAATGGTTACCATTGTAATTACACTTAACAACATAAACTAATAACAACCTAGTTCAACTAGTACCAACCTAGTTTCAGTAGTGTACTAACTCTCTGCTTATATATATCTCCATCTCTCACCCTTTATATTGTTATTGTTTCAGATTACATCTTCACACATTATATACCCATTATCAGATATTTTAAATGTTATTTTACACATTTGCCTAAGTCATATGTGGGGGGTGGGGTGGGAGGAGAGAAGCTGTTACAAACAAAAAGTACAATAATACCAGATTTTATATTTACCTATTTAGTTATCTTTACCAATGCTCTTTATTTCTTCTTATGACTTCAACTTACTGTCTAGTGTCCTTTTATTTCAGCCTCAAGTAGTCATTTAGCATTTCTTGTATGGAAGGTCTTCCAGGAATGACCTATTTCAGCTCTTGTTTATCTATAAATGTTTCAATGTTTCCTTCATTTTTGAAAGATAATTTTGCTGGATATGGAATTCTCGGTTGGAAGTTTTTTTTTTTTTTCTTTAAGGACTTTATATCTATGTCTTCTGGCCTCCATGGTCACTGATGAGCAATCTTCTGTTAATTTCACTAAAGAATCCCTTGTATGTGTCAAGTCACTTCTCTCATGATGCTTTAAAATCCTTTCTTTGTCTCTGGATTTTTACAGTTTCACTATGTGTCTTGGTGTAGATATTTTATAGTATATCCTACTACTTGAAGTTTGTTGAGAATCCTGGATGTGTTTATTCATATATTTCATCAGATTTGGGAAGTTTTCAGACCTTATTTCTTCAAATACATTTTTGCTTCTTTCTCTCTCTCTTGTTCTTCTGGGACTCCAATGATATGTCTATTGGTAAGTATGGTGATGTCCCACCGGCCAATCACATTCTGTCCATTTTTCTTCATTATTTTTTCTTTCTGTTCCTCACACTGGATAATTTCAAATGGTCTTATCTTCAAGTTACTGATCCTTTCTTCTGCCCATTTAAATCTGTTACTGAATCCATCTAATGAGGTTTTCATTTCAATTATTCTACTTTGCATCCCAAGATTTCCATTTGGTTCCTTTTTATAATTTCTATCTCTTTATTTTGTTCAGACAACGTCTTCTTAATTTCCTTTAGTGTTTTGTATATGGATTCCTTTAGCTCCTTAAACACATTTAAGACAGGGAATTTCAAGTCTTTGACTGTTATTTCCAATGCTTACGCTTCCTCAGGGATGATCTATGGAAAATTTACTTCCTTTGAGTGGGCCATATTTTCCTGTTCCTTTGTGTATTTTGCAATTTTTGTTAAGAATTGGACATTCTGGATATTATGTTGCTATAGCTATGGAAATCTAGTCCTCCTGCTCCTCTGGTAATTGCTAGGTTTTTAATATTTTGCAAGTTTTTAGTTGTTGTTTTTGTTATTGTGGAGGTCTGGAGCTATTAATTTATGACTTTTTCCAAACTATTTTTGCTCCCAAACAGGGAAGGAACAATAGAGAGGAAAAATAGGTATTACCTTTTTATTACTCTTCTGCTGCTTTTGCCTTGGCATGGGAGCGGGTAGGGTAGGAACAAGGGCCACCCTCAGAACCAGCTGCCCAGTGATCTGAAGTAGCTGATAAAAAAAAAACAGTGATCAACAATCATACAACACATCCTAGGATTTTGTGATACTAGGTTCTTATAGACCACCTGGCACCAGCAAGTTGCACTAGGAGCCCAGGCTACAGTCCCCACTGCTGCCTGCCATGTGGTTGAAGGATGGGTGGTGGTAGCCAGTGCACAGAGGGTGAAATTCAATGATATATACCACAATTTACCACCCTCTTTGTACAAGTCGGCCTTGGATGCTGCACAGTGTTCCATGAGTTGATTTAGACATTTCCTGCAGGTCAATAGTTGTTTTGGTGGAAGGACTGCTTCCTGGACCTTCTTTCCATCCATTTCCTTAATTTTTTTTTGTTTTAAACTTATTTTAAAATAAGACCTAAGTGACTAAAACTTTTTCTGAAGCATATTTTAAATTATGGACATTTGCTATTCAGTAACTTATTTTGCCTTTTCAGGTTTGTTGTTGCTACAGAATTATTTATTTATTTATTTTAATTAGAGAAGTGGTAGATTTTCAGAAAAATCATGTAAAAGCTACAGCATTCCCATATAGCTCACCCACCTATTATTAACACTTTGCATTAGTGTGGTACCTTTGATACAATTGAAGAAAATATAATTGTACTAATAACAATAGCTGATAGTTTAAATTTAAGTGTATTTTTTTTCCAATATACCACCTTATCTGTGGTACATTTGTTATAATTCATGAAAGAACATTTTTATAATTGTACTATTAACCATCATCCCTCATATATAATAGGGTTCACTGTGCTGTACAGTCTTGTATTTTATCTTTTAATTTTTATGCTAGTAACATATATCTGACCTAAACATTTACCTTTATAACCACATTCACATATATATTTCAGCACAGTGAATTATAGTCACAATGTTGTGCTACAATCACTACCATCCTTTTCCAAAACATTATACACAATCCAAATAGAAATTCTGTACAAATGAAGCATTACCTCTCCATCACCTACCCCCAATCCAGCCCCTGGTAACCTATATTCTACATTCTAACTCTATGAGTTTTCTTATTCTAAATTTTTCATATCAATGAGATCATACAATATTTGTCCTTTTGTGTCTGGTTTATTTCACTCAACATAATATCTTCAAGGTTCATCCATATTGTTTCATGTATTAGAAATTCATTCTTTTTTAATGCTGAATAATATTCCATGCATATGTATATGCCACATTTTGTTGGGCCATTCGTTGGTTGATGGATACTTGGGTTGCCTCCATCTTTTGGCAGTTGTGAATAAAGCTGTTTTGAACATCAGTGTGCAAATATTTATTCAAGTTCCTACTTTCAATTCTTTTGGGTATGTACCTAGTAGAGGGATTGCTGGGTCATATGGTAATTCTATACTTAGCTTTCTTTATATATTCTGGATATTAAACCCTTAATGGAGATGTGGTTTCTGAATATTTTCACCCATTGAGTTGGTTATCTTTTCACTTTTGTGATAAAGACCTTTAATGCAGAAAAGTTTTAAATTTTGATGGGGTCCCATTTACCTATTTTTTCTTTTGTTGCTTGTGCTTTGGGTATAAAGTCTAAGAAACCATTGCCTAACACAAGATCCTTTAGGTGCTTCCCTAGGAGTTATCTTCTAGGAGTTCTCTAGTGCTGGTTCTTATATTTAGGTCTTTGATCCATTTTGAGTTAATTTTTGTATATGGTGTGAGATAGGCATCCTCTTTCATTCTTTTGCATATTGATATCCAGTTTTCCCGGCACCATTTATTGAAGAGACTATTCTTTTCCAATTGAGTGGATTGGCAGCTCTGTCAAATATCAATTGGCCATAGATGTGAAAGTCTATCTCTGAACTCTCAATTTGATTCCATTGGTCTATATATCCATTCTTGTGTCAGTACCATGGTGTTTTCACCATTGTAAATTTGTAATAAGCTTGAATGTCAGGAAGTGTGAGTCCTCCAACTTCGTTCTTCTTTTACAAGAAGGTTTTGGCTATTTGGTGCCCCTTACCCTTCCAAACAAATTTTATAATTGGCTTTTCCATTTATGCAAAGTAGGCTGCAGAAATTTGATTGGGATTGCATTGAATCTGTAAACCATTCTGGGTAAAATTGACATCTTAACAATATTCAGTCTTCAAATCCATAAGCATGGCATGTCCTTCCATTTACTTAGATCTTATTTGATATCTTTTAGATCTTTGGTTAAATTTATTCCTAGATATTTGGTTTCTATTAGTTGCTATTGTAAATGGAATTTTTTCTTGATTTCCTCCTCAGATTGCTCATTACTAGTGTTTAGAAACACTACTGATTTTTGCATGTTGAAATTGTATCCCATCACTTTGCTGATTTTTAAAATTAGCTCTAGTAGCTTTGTTGTAGAATTTTCAGGACTTTCTAAATATAACATCATGTCATCTGTAAATAGTGAAAGTTTTGCCTCTTCTTTTCCAATTTGGTTGCTTTTTATTTCTTTTTCTTGCCCAGCTGTTCTACCTAGAATTCTTAGCACAATGTTGAATAACAGTGGTTACATAGCTATCCTTGTCTTGTTCCAGATCTTAGAGGGAAAGCTTTCAATCTTCCACCATTGAGTAAGGTGTTCACTGTGGGTTTCTCATATAGCTATCTCTCATGTTGAGGAAGATTCCTTTTATTCCTATTTTTCAAAGTGCTTCTATCAAGAAAGTATGATGAATTTTGTCAAATGCCTTTTCTGCATCAATTGAGATGATCATGTGGTTTTTCCCCCCTTCAATTTGTTGATGTGGTCTATTATATTATTTGATTTTCTTGGGATGAACCAGCATACATAGGATAAAACACATTTGATCATGTTGTATAATTCTTTCAATGTGCTGCTGGATTAAATTTGCAAGTATATTATTGAGAATTTTTGTATCTCTGTTCATTAGAGAAATTGGTCTGTAATTTTCTTTTCTTTTCTTAAACTACCTTTATCTGGGTTTGGTCTTAGGGTAACATCTTCTTCAATTTTTTTGGAAGATTTTGAGAAGATTGGTTTTCATTCTTCTTAGAATGATTGAGTAGAATTCACCTGTGAACTCTCTGGTCCTGATCTTTAGTTTTTTGGGAGGTTTTTGATGACTGATTCAATACCTTTACTTGTGTGGCAGTTTATTGTTTATGAATTCCAAAAATAGATATTGGATTATATTTGTAAACTGGTCTGTCCCTCTGGGCATATTAGATTATATTTGGTTCAGATTTTTCACTTTTACTTGATTAAATAATGATTGGGGCTTTGATTGGGCCACATCAGTAAGATGTTGCATCCCCGCCCCCTTGGTGGGCAGGGACTCACAGAAAAACTGCAACGCAGAGAAGGGAGGTAGGAGTTTTGAACTGGAGCCCAGGAAGTAAGCACACAGAGGATCAGAGCAGCTGAGACCAGAGAGAATTGAGCCCTGGGGAGAGAGACAGAGCTGATTGCCTGAAAGTCTACGGCTGGCCTTGTGGAGAGAGCAGGGCAACTGAGCCAGGAGAGAAACAAACCCTGGGAAGAGAGAAACCCAGGAAGCCTGAACATGTAGCAATAGACTTTGGTGAGGGAAGTAACTTAGCTTTATGGCCTGGTAACTGTAAGCTTTTATCCCAAGTAAATACTCTTTATGAAAGCCAATAGATTTCTGGTATTTTGCATCAGAACCCCTTTGGCTGACTAATACAACTTGTAATTGGTCTGTTGAAGTCTTCTATTTCTTCTAGAGTCAGTGTAGGTTGATTCTAGAAATTTGCCTATTTAATCGAAGTTGTCTAATATTTAATATACAGTTGTTCATAGTATCTTCTTAGGATTCTTTTTATTTCTGTGCGGACAGTAGTAATGCCTCCTCTCATTTCTGCTTTTATTTGCATCTTCTCTTACTTTACCTTTGCAAGTTTAGTTAAGGGTTTGTCAATTTTATTGATCTTCTCAAAGAATGATCTTTTATTTTCTTAATTCTATTATTTTTTTTATTCTCAATTTCATTTATTTTTTCTCTAGTCTCTGCTTTTTCTTTCCCTTCTGCTTACTTTGGGATTAGTTTGCTGTTCTTTTTCTAGCTTCTCCATATATGTAGAAAGATAATTGATTTTAGCTCTTTCTTTTTTTTAAATTTATAAGCTGCTTCATTTCTCTAATGATACACTGAAACGTTAAATCATAGTAGGTAAGGACAGAATAGAGAAATGGGGCATCAGCTTTTCTAACTACTCATAACAAGAATGCCAATATATATTGTCATTACACATTTAATGTTGAAATTGTCTCATTATTCTATGTAATATAATCATGTAGAATAAAGTAAGTAGGTGATCCTACGTTTCATGTAAGCAGTAGGTGGAAATCGGGTTCTAACTGTGAGGATGGTGGCATCCCCATTCCCCCTACTGAGGAAAAATCTTAGAAATCACAAGCAAAAGGACCTGGCAGTCCTTCTTAACATGTAAACAAAGAGCGGACAACTACTCTTACAAGGGATTCAACTCACCACTGCTTTGACAAGCCATGTCCGTGTCAACGATCACTCTGGCAGCCTGCTCAGCTACCCCTCTATGGTATTACGATTACTTCCACGAGATGAATCTGTTTTCAAGGGACCAAAATCAAATCTTTTATTGTAAGTTTCAAAACTCAAACTATGTTGCTATGAATTAAAACAACAACAAAAAACCTATTATTAATTTAAAAAAAACATGAAAAGGACAGTGTGATTAGTTGTTTTTTTTTTAAGATTTATTTTTATTTATTTCTTCCCCTCCTTGTTGTTTGCCCTCACTGTGTCTGTTCATTGTACGCTGGTCTTCTTTTTGAGAGGCACCAGGAACTGAACCTAGGACCTCCCATGTTGGAGGGAGGTGCCCAATTGCTTGAGCCACCTCCACTCCCTGCTTGTTGTGTGTTTCATTGTGTTTCCTCCTTGTGTCTCATAGTTGCATCATCTCATTGTGTCATTCGCTGTGTCATCTTGCAGTGTCATCTCACCATCTTGCTTGTCTTCTTTAGGAGGCACTGGGAACTGAACCCGGGACCTCCCATGTGGTAGGCGGGCACCCAACTGCTTGAGCCACATCTGCTTCCTGGGATTAGTTTTGTTAAGCTTCCAAAAGGATTCACTGTGATGATATTCATCTGAAACAGGCTTATTTTCTCAGATCGGCCAACCCTTTTAAAATCACCTACACGTTCCACTCTTTAAAAGTTGGAACACTCAGAGAACATACCACACAGGGGAATCAAACGTTAGTAAGGAACAAGGTCAGTTTAGAGCGACAGCTAAGTTCAAATGTTAATTTTCAGGAAATTCACAGTAGTAATTTGAAAGCACAAAAGAACAGAAGGCAGGTAATATTCTTGATGAAGAAGTTCAACCATGCATTTCAGTAAGTTTTTTTTCTGCTCACAGAATAGGGCATGTAGCTGAGTTGAAGCAGCCACTGTAACTTTTGTGTGTTGCATGACTGCACATGTGTCGACATGGTGAGGGCCCAGCTGAGCCGTGAAAACCATCTCAGTGGGGGGTGGGTATCTCTTATTCTTCTTTACATCACTAAGTGTCTAAATGCTGTTCTGTTGCTATGATAACCATACAGAAGTGTCAATCTAAAATTAAAAGTTTTCGCCTTTTAATTGCCACATGCTGGTGGCTGGGCTCTAAGGGAGAAAGTAGAAGTGATCAAAGCCTCTTGAAGCCCAAGCTTAGAAATGACACACAGACCCTTCTGTGCTTTCTGCTTGTCAAAGAAAATTACAAGTCTAGTTATATTCAAGGGATAGGGAAATAGATTCTGCCTTTGGAATGGAGGAGATGCAACTACATTGCAAAGAGTATGAATAGAGGGGTGAGGAACTGAGGCCATTTTGGCAATCAACTACCACAATTTCCTTCTTTGCAGATTAAGTCTCTGATAGAATGCTTACACTGGGATTTTGCTTGCCAGTCATTTTACACAATTATTTTACTTTTGTATATACTTCATAACATCTTGTGATACATAAAACTAAAATGTAAATCCTTACATTTTTGTAATCTCCTTGAGGACAATGAATATACATAATTCATCTTATCTTTCATGGCACACAGCACAGTGCATTTCATAGAGCAGACCTTCAACATATTTGCTGAATCAATTGTAGGAAACTGAACTAGAGAGCACAGGGAGTGTCTTATTTTGAAGTCTTTTCAGACCTACTTGGCTTAAAAGGAA
>JAQZBX010076270.1:0-14456 GCA_029593785.1 Cabassous unicinctus | reverse complement strand
GATTAAACATTGCATTCAAAGACAACAGGATATACATTCTTCTCAAGTAGTCATGGACCCTTCTCCAAAATAGACCACATATTGGATCACAAGATAAAAATAAAAATAAAAAGATTGAAATTATACAAAACATTTTTCTGATCATAACGGAATGAAGTTGGAAGTCAAAAATGGGTGAAAAAAAGGTAAAACTCATAAAAATATGGAGATTATGCAACATATTCTTATAAAATCAGTGTGTCAAAAAGAAATTGCAGGAGAATCCAGCAAATATCTTTTTTAAAAAGATTTATTTTCTTTATTTATTCCCCCCACCTTGTTGTTTTTGCACTCACTGTCTGCTATCTGTGTCCATTCACTGTGTGCTCTCTGTGTCTGCTGGTCTTTTCTTCTCGTCTTCTCTTTAGGAGGTAATGGGAACTGATCCTGGGGATCTCTGGTGTGGGAGAGAGGCACTCAACTGCTTGAGCCACCTCAGCTCCCTAGTTTGTTGTGTCTCCTTATCTCTCCTCCTTGTCTCTTGTTGTGTCAGCTCTATGCATGGGCCAGCCCTCTACCAGCTCTCCATAGGGGTCAGCTCTCTGTATGGGCCAGCTTGCCTTCACCAGAAGGGCCCAGGGAATGAACCCAGGACTTTCCATATGGTAGATGGGAGCCCAATTGCTTGAGCCACATGTCTTCTCTCAACAAATATTATAAGATGAATGAAAATGAGGATTCAATATATCAAGACCTATGGGAAACCACAAAGGTAATGCTGAGAGGGAATTTATAGCTCTCAATGCTTACATTGAAAAAGAAGAAAGGACTAAAATTTAAAATTTAACTACACACCTGGAGGAGCTAGTAAAAGATCAGCAAACTAATCCCATGGCAAGCTGAAGAAAAGAAATAGTAAAGATCAGAGAAGAAATAAAAGAAATTGAGACAAAAAACAATAGAGAGGATCAACAAAACCTAAAGTTGTTCTTTGAGAAAGAAGATCAACAAAATTGACAAACACTTAGCTAGACTGACAAAGAAAAAAGAGAGAAGATACAAATAAATTTAAAAAAAAGAAATGATAGGGGGACATTACCATTAACCCCGTAGCAATAGGAGCATTCATAAGAGGATACTATGAACAACTTTATGCTCAAAAATTAGACAATGTAGAGGAGATGGACAAATTCCTAGCAACACAGGAACCAATTATAATAACTCTAGGAGAAATAGAAGGACTTAACAAAGCAATGACAAGTGAAGAGATTGAAACAGTCATCAAAAACCTCCTAAAGTTGAAAAGCCTGGGACCAGATGGCTTCACAGGTGAATTCTACCAGTTATTCAAAGATGACTGAACACCAGGATTGCTCAAGCTCTACCAAAAAATTAAACAGGAAAAAATGCACCAAACTCATTCTATAAAGTCAAAATAACAAAATCATATAAAGATACTTCAAAAAGAACAGAAAATTCCAGACCAATATCGCTAAAAGAATAGATGGGAAAATCGTCAACAAAATACTTGCAAACTGAATCCAAAAGCATATGAAAAGAATTATACACCCACTGGTACAATGTCCAATGAACCCATGAACATATTTATATGCTTTACAGTCATGTCCCAGGTGAACACTTAACCATGAATCTCCCATCACTGACACCTGCATCAGTGATCCTCCTCTGCCATTATTTTGACCCTTCTGTGAACTAAAACCTCTCCAAAAATGAAGCCAACCAAATAAACAAACAATATTAATATGAAAATGAAAAAATAATTTTTAAAAATAGCCAATAAAATACAAAAAAATTAAAAATTGAAATAATAAAAGGAAATAAAATTTTTGGGCATTGTGTCTTTCATCACTGAAAGACAAGATCTGTTGTCTTATATGTACAGTGACATTTTCTTTCATATATTCTCCAGTGTCCTCTTTTTCTTCAGTTTATTATCAAAGAAGCTTAAGGTTTCAGAAAATTCACAGTAAACATAGAAGATTTGCATGTTCCAAATGCCTTCACACTTTCCCTCCTCCCGTATTATTATCATTTTACATGCAGATTGTACATTTAAAAAAATTGATGTACAAATATGGAAGCATTGCTAGTAACCATGGTAAATGATTTACATTATGGTTTACATTTTGGGTCATACACTTTTATAGGTTCTGACAAAATTTGAAGTGGCCTGTATTCATTATTCTAAGATCTTGCTGAAGAGTTTTATTGCCCTAAAAATTCTTTATGTTCCACCTATTCTATTCTTCCTTGCCCCTCTCCTTGGAATCTATGGCAACCACTAAGCTTTGGTTTTTGAAGAATAAGATTCATACTTTCTTGCAATCACCTCAGTGGGTAGAGATTCACAAAATAACTGAAAGAATATGGAATTCCCATCCTGGGGAGTTCTGTTACACTCTCTAATAGGACAACCAGAATCTCTCAAGTGCCAATGAAGGAAGACAGACCATTAGGCCAGGCCTATGATATTGATGACTGTACTTATGATCCTTTTATTGTGAAATTGAAACTTAGCCTATTATTATATACTGCCTAAGAGTTACCTCTGAAAGTATCCTTGTTGTTCAGATGTGCCCTCTTTCTAAGCCAAACTAAGCATATATACATATTACCTTCCTCCCACCGTGGGACATGACTCAGGGATGAGCCTCCCTGGCAAAAAGTGATTATTACCAAGTGCCAAACAGCAATACATTTAGAAAAAGAACTAACAAAAAGAAGGATATGATAAAAACAAATGAGTCTTTATGGCTAAGAGATTTCAAAGTGAGTCGGGGCTTCATTACAGAGGTTACGACTATGCAATTCTCAGTAGGATCTCATTGACTGCCACAGTAAACAGTGCCTCAAATAACAGGGCTCCTGAAGGCTCTGGAGACATCCTGAAACTATAAGCAGGGGAGACAGCTCAGGAAATTGGACCTTATCAGTGAGCCTTACTTTAGAATTTATTCTCTCCAATGTAACAGATTTAGACTCATTTATAAGTTCTCTGCACATGGCTCTTCTGTCTCTTTTAATTGAATCCATATTTTTCACTATTCTTGATAAATATATGTCCCAGAGATTTGAATCTTTCATCCATCAATGGGCCAGTTGAGACCTCAATTTCAGCAGAGTTGCAACACTTACTGTCCTGTTCATTGGACTCACCCAGGACAACAAAGAAGTAGATGATAATGGACAATGCCAAATTCCAAGTGACAGAAAGTGTCTGCAAATGCAAGCAAGATAGCTCCATCCATATGCCTCATGGGATCTATGCTTTCTCACAATCAGAAACAGAGAGGGCAACCCCATCCCAATTCCTCAAGACTGGTGAATGAACAATGGAATAAAGTATACTTACTCTTATTCTTCTATAGGCTTATTATATTCTAACAGTGGAAGAACTCTTGTCATTGATGTAAAGGCAGTGGCCACTGGAGGTTCTGAGGGATGGAGAGGGAAGAATAGGTGTAATATGGGGGGTATTTTTGGGGACATTGGATTTGTCCTGCATGATATTGCAGTGACAGAAACAGGCCATTGTATATTTGTAATGACTTATAAAATTGTGCAGGAAAAAGTGTAAACTATAATATAAGCTGTAGTCCGTGGTTAGTAGCAATGTTTCAAAATGGGTTTATCAGTTATAACAAATGTATGACACTAATGAAGGATGTTATTGATTTAGGAAAGTGTGGGAGAGGGAGGAGTGGGGCATATGAGAAATCCTCATATTTTTGATATAAAATTTATGTAATCTAAAGCTTCTTTAAAAACAAAATAATAATTATTAAAATTATTTAAAAGTAAATTTATTAGTGAAATGCAAAATCTCAGGAAACAAGAAACACTGAGCTTCATTCCAGACATTTTTAAATGCCTTGGACAAGATTATTACACTGCTGTAATTCTCATATTTTTCATCCATTAAATCCAGAATAGTGAAACCAATATCATAGAGTAATTGAAAGAATTAAATAAAATAAGGAATATAAAATATCTGACATTGTGCATATTACTAATAGTGAATATTTTATGCAAGTTTCCAGTGGAGGTGACCAGGTATAGGGATAGGAACAACCCAAAGAGGAGGGGCTGCACTACTGTATCTTCTGAAAGACCAAGGAGAGGAAATTCTAAAATAAATGTTTGGTTTTCTTATTCCATGTGACTGATGAAACTGCAAAATAGACAAGAGCAATGAGAATTTATCCACAAGTAGCTTTCACGAAATTAACATAGATGTTATATATTGAATACACATTAAATTACTTATGTATTATTTAATATATATAGATACAGTGTCCTTTATATGAAAATACCAGGGAAACCAAGTGCCCCTGCTTCTCCTTCATGCTGTTTCTGACTAGCAATTCTTGTCCATAATTATAATATATTCCCAAAGCAATACTTTCCACAACAAATTCCCTTAGACATTATTTTACTCAACAAACATTTTAACCAGTCATTTTGTACCAAGTGATGAAAAATTGGGGTATTGGATATTGGTGATGGTAGCACAATATTTTGAGTTTAATTAATATTACCAAACTGTACACTTGAAAAATGGATAGAATGAGAAATTTTGAGTCTTATGCAAGTTGCTAAAATAATAAAAGATAAATTAAAAAAATAAATAGAGTTATTCTGTCATTATGGTTTGGAAGACTCAATTTTGGTAAGAGGAGTTTCTTCCTAAAATGATCTATATATTCACCTCAATCTCATTCTAAATAACATCAAGTTATTTTGCAGATATTGACAAAACTGTTCTAAAGTTTCTATGGAATTGTAGAAGACCAACAAATCCTAAACAATAATGAAGAACAAAGTTGCAGAAACCATAAAATATGATTTCAAGATTCCTTCCCATCCTGAAGGAAAGCAGTCATCAACATCCCCAAATCCTCAAGTTTGAGGAATGTAAACTGTGATTCAAGCAATGGAAGAAATTATAACAATGAGGTGGAGCCAGTGGCCACCAGACACTTTTGGGGCAGGGAGGGGAAGGGCAGTTGTAATACAGGGACTTTTTCAGGATTTGGGGGTTGTCCTGAGGATGTTGTGGCAACGGATATAGGCCATTTTACATCAGCATCTACCATGCAGAACTGTGTGGGAGAGTGTGGTCTATGATGTGAACTGTGGTCTATGCTTAGTGGCAAAGCCCCAGGATGTGTATATCCATTGCAGGTGATGTGCCACACTAATGAAAGATGTTTATGTGGGATGTTATGGGAGGTGTGGGTGGTTGGGAACATAGAAATTCCTGTAATTTTTGTGTAACATTTATGTAATCTAAGCATCTTTTGAAATATATATATAAAAAAATTGTCAATGTTATTTAAGCAAAACTGAAAAATTATATTAAATTTTGAAAATTTAATGAAAACTTTTAAGTATTTTTAATAAAAATAAAACCCATCAAAAAAAAACAAACAAAAAAAAACAAACCTAAGGGTGGAATGAAAATATAAACCAAAGTAGACTTATTATTGTAGTAACAAAAGAACTTGTAACATTGATATAACAGTAGTGGTTACCAGAGATTCTGAGGGGAGGGAGAGTGAAGAATAGGTGGAACACAAGGAATTTTAAGGGCATAATATTGCAATAATGGATACAGGCCATTACATATTGTGTCAAAAACTATACAATTGTGCGGAGCAGAATGTAAACCATAATGTAAACTATAGATCATGTTTAGTAACAATGCTTCATATTTGTTCATCAATTGTAACAAATGTACCACACACATCTCAAATATTATTAATAACGGAAAATGTGAGATGGGGAAGGGTTGGGGCATGTAGGAATTCCCTATATTTTCATAGTAACTTTTCGGTAATCTAAAACTTCTATAAAAAGAAAGTGATACCATTTCAAACCTATCCGAATGGCCACTATTAAAGAAAAAAGAAAAACAGAAGACTACAAGAGTTGGAGAGGATAAGGAGAAATAGGGACACATATCCACTGTTGGTGGGTATGTAGAATGTTGCAGCCATTGTGGAAGACAGTTTGGTAGCTCCTCAGGAAACTAAATATAGAACTGCCATGTGATCCAGCAATCTCACTACTAAGTATATAGTCAGAAGAACTGGAAACAGAGATATGAACAAATATTTGCACACTGATGTTCATAGCATCATTATTCACAATTGTCTAAAGATGGCAATAACTCAACTGTCTATCAATAGATGACTGGATAAACAAAATATGGTACATACTTACAATGGAATATTCTTCAGTTGTAAGAATAAATGAAGTCCTGATACATGTGGCAACATGGATTAACATTGAAAGCATCATGTTGAGTGAAATAATGTTGGACACAAAATGAAACATATTGTATGATATCACTAATATAAACTAAATAAAGTGAAAAATTCATCAAGTCAACATTTGGAATACAGGTCACCAAGATTATAGAATGAGGGTAGAGAATAGGGTGCTAATATTTAATTTGTGCAGAATTTGTAATAAGGTTGATTGTAAATGTTTAGAAATGGATGGAAGGGATGGAAGCACATTATTATGCATGTAATTAATAGTGCTGATATGTTGGTGTGATTGTGGTTGAAAGGGAAATTTTAGGGTCATATATGTCACTAGAAGGAAAGCTGGAGGGTTACCACAGATTGGAATAACATAGTGAACTCTGTTTTGGACAGTGATTGTGGTCAATAGTAGAAATAGAATAATATTTTCCACTGAGTTGAACAAATGTATGTTACTATTACAAGGTGTTAATAACAGAGTGGTGTGTGGACAAAAAAACCCAATAACCTAAAACAAAATATGAACTGTAGTGAGCTGCAATATATTAATATTCTTCCATCAGATGAAAAAACAAACATTAAACCAACCACAAAGTAGTACATATAATTTGATTTTATTTAAATAAAGTGGAATTTTATTTATAAAAAATAAAATAGCAGTTAGTTACAAGGTGTTGATGATACTGTACTAAATGGAAAAATACAACTAATGCAAACTAGAAACTATGGTTTGAAGTAATAATTTAATATTCTTTCATCAATTGAAAGACAGGTACCATATAAATGCTAAGAATCAATAATAGGTGGGTATAATGGGTACAGGATTTTTCTTTTTAGAGCAATGAAAATGTTCTAAAATTTATAGTGGCGTTCAATGCACAAGTCTGTGATTAGAATAAGAGCTACTGTTCATAAACTTTGGATGGATCGTATGTTGTGTGAATATATCTCAATAACACTGCTTTTAAAAAAAAGTAAAGTGGAAAGTATAAAACACCTAGAATAATATATTCCCAAAATTCTAGGGGCCCATGGTTTGACAATGAGTTTTAACATACAACACTCAAAGCACAATCCATGAGAGAATAAAATATATAATTTGTACTTTATTAAATTGTAAAACTTTTCTCTGTAAAATACATTGATAAGAGGATGAAAAGGAAATCCATGTATTTGGAGAAAATATTTGCAAAAAACATATCTGATAAAGGACGTGTATCCAAATATACAAAGAACTTTTAATACCCAACAATAAGAAAGCAACAGCCAATTAAAAAAATGGCAAAAGATCTGAACAGAAACCTTATCAAAAAGGTAAACAGCTGGCAAATAAGCATAAAAATGATACTCAACATCATTTGTCATAAGGGAATTGCAAAATTGAAACTACAATAGATATAATAACATAATCACTGGAATTAAACACTGACAATACCAATTGTTTTGAGGATGGAGAGCAATACAGACTCTCATTCATTGCTAGTGAGAATATAAAATGGTACAGCCAGAATACAGTTTGGCAATTTTTTGTACAACTAAACATAGTCTTAACCTGTGTGGTTATTTGGTATATGCACCCCCCAAAAATGTTCTTAATCTTAATCCATTACTGTTGATGTGAACTCATTGTAAGTATGATCTTTGGATAAGGTTACTGCAATAAAGATGTGGCCCAATTCAATACTTCCATTGCCTCAATCAGGAAGGGACTTAATATTATTACTAGAATCCTTTATAAGCAAAATGAAATTCAGACAAATAGAGAGAAAGTTAAAGGAAACAAGAAACTGAAGGTCAACTTGACCCAGAAGAGAAGGGAAAGGCCTGAGGGTCCACCATGTGCTTTACAAAATGACAGAGGAACCCAGGACCAAACATCATGGGCAGCATGCCCTGGAATGCCAGTCTTCAGGAAGAAAGCATAATCTTGATGATACTTTGATTTGGCCTTTTTCTTATTCTCAAAACTTTGGGCTAATAAGTTCCCATATGTAAGCCAACCCAGTACATTATATTTGCTTGAGCAGCCAAGAAAACTAAAACACCATCTAATCAAGCAAATGCACACAGCTGATTTGAACACTTAAGTCCACACAAATGCCCCCACTTGAAGGTTTATAGCAACTTCATTTATAATCTCCAAAATCTAAAATAAGCAGATATCCTACCATAGGTGAATGAAAAAACATACTGTGCTATATCTACAAAATGTAATACATTGGGCTAGTCAGTGATAAAAATGAAATGTTCCATCCAATTAAAAAAGATAAAGATGAAACTTTAATGATTGTTACTAATTGAAAGAAACATGCTCCCTATCTATGGTTTCAATTATGTGACATTCTGGATTAGGTGAGTGAATGGAGATGATGGAATGAAAACTAGTTGCCAGGAAAAGCAGAGAGGGGAGGAGGGTTTAATAGGTGAAGCACAGGGGAATTTTTGGAGTGGTGAAAGTATTTTGTTTAACACTGTAATTCTAGACACATGACATTATGCATTTGTTAAAACTCATTGACCTTGAAAACACAAAGAGTGAACTTTAGTGAATACAAATAAAATTATTTTACAATGTCAAAGGAATCCCTGGATGGAATGTAAAAGGTTCAAAAACAAACTAACTTTATCCCAAATGTATGACATGTCCTTTCTGAAGGGGATTAGGGGAAGGTCCTGAAAGAAGTAATATTGGATATGAGTGGAGTCTATAAAATGAAGCCAATGCACAGTGTGCATAAGTACTGTACCCTAGTTGAAAAAGTTGCATCCCATCAAGGATGGATTAACAATTCTTTTATTTCTATACATGTACACTGGAATCAGGCAATTAAGTAAATGGATGCAAACGGGAGGAAAATTTTACTTAATGTGGAGTGGGAGGTTACAGAGAAGCAACAGGAAGAAGCTAGAATGTTTTATGTAGCAATGGTATAGAGGTAGACCCACCAGTATGAACTCCTGATAGGTTAATATAGACACAGAGATTTAAATGAAGAAACATATATATATGGATATGTGTATATATACAGGTTAGTGTACATGCATATATTTACTTACACTGTCAGCAGAGTAGGCCCAGATGTCCAAGAAGCAAGGAGAACAGCTGGTTCACAGATGTTGGATTTTAACACCATTCTACAATACAAGGCTTCTTGGAGAAAAGCCTTGCAGTAGGACTGGGGAAAGAAATATACAAGAAGAGCCTGAAGCATCTTGTAACAGAAAGCAGCTATGTGTTAAAATAAAACCCTCCATGATAAGGCATATTAAAGAGACATAGGGCACAGCTTAAAGAGGTCCCATGGGAAACATTAGAAAAATGAACAAAATGAATAAAATGGTATTACATCTCAACCCAAAGTATCACTTAAATGCCATGAATCCATCCTTATATAAATTATTGATTGAATAATAAAAAGAGACAAATCTCCCATGTAGAAGAATTCCAATAATTTATGCAGATTTTGCTCTCCTGAGGCAGTGGAGCAAAAATCCCACTCCAAAAGTGTACTTCGCATAGTGACTTCTTTCCAAAGGTGATATATGGAATGGCAGAGGAATGAGGGACTTTATACTGGGGAAATCTCAAAACACTGTTGATCAAGGTCAACATCAACAATGATTAGTCAATTTGATAGCATTCATCCTGGATTTAATGTGATAAAAATGGCATTCTCAGTTATGTCTTTACAAAATAAAATTATCAGTGAAATACAAAAGCCCAGGAAAAATGAACTCTGAGCTTCATTCCAGATGGGATTATATGACTTGGAAAAGATTAACATATTGCTGTAGGTCTCACATTCTTTAGCCATTAAGTGAAAAATATGGAACCAATTTCATAGAGCAATTGAAAGAATTAAATAAAATAATGAACATAAAATGTTTGGAATCATTCCTACTATTAACAGTGGATATTTTCTATATACATTATGATCAAGCCTACACTGATTCACTCTCCACACCTCCTTCCCCACATCCACTGTGCTATTTCCATCCCTCATCAACTTTACCTGGTTTTGACAACAGCAATAGTCACATTGACCCAGAGTGAGCTTTCCTCAGGACCAGGATTTTCAGGAACATCACCTTCTATAAATCTTTCACTGACTCTCCATTAACTTCACACATGAATAACATCTTTTGGACAAAACACAAGGCTCTCTGATATCTGCCTGATGCCAACCTGGCCAGGTTCAGGTTCCACACTCCATATCCTGCATCCCATTGTTTATCATATATTAAGAACAATTTTTAAAATATCACCACACTTTGCAATTATATTGTTGCCACAATTGTGTCCCTGTTGTCTCTTCTTGGTGTGCTTCTACTCCTTTATCCTCCTGGAATTACTCCAATTCCTTCTTCAAGGCTCAGTTAGTTTTTCAGCTCCATTGTGAAGCCTTTATTAAGCTTCATAGGATGTGTCCAAACTTTTGCATCCACTTCACAAGGATTTCAGAGCCAACTCAGGACACTGCAGGTTCTCATTTCTACTTCTCCTGCCCTTTTTGATGTAATCTTTTTGAAATGAGGAACAATGTCATAATCATTTATTTATTGCCTGAATAATATTTAGTGCCTAATATGAAGTATTTGATGAATATATGTTTGTTAAATGACTAAAAGAAAAATGGATGAAAGTGAATAAAGATACTTCCAATAATTGCAGAGATAGAAGAATGAGTAAAAGAAGGAAAAATGCTCCTGAGAGAGGGAAGCCCTATGATTGAGAATTAATAACACAGCAGGCAGATGGGAGAATGAAGATGTTTTCCTCTATCTGTTATCTACCTTCACTCAGGCTATTTAAATAGTCAGGGCTTTGTATTTTTAAACTCTCTGTATGTGTATGCCCTCTTGATGGATGTAAAGTTTTGACAAATAAAAGAGGTCCCTGGAGCCATAACATATTCCCCCAGCATCTGTGAAGATTCTGTGAGTCACCCAGAAACTATCCTATAAGGTTCTGTGTTCACCAATGCAGATTCTTCCTTAAATGATGGATGAGGTTGGGAAGTTATGCTCTCAGGAATGGCAGGGAGATGGAAACACTCACCAGGACTCTAGAAGACAAAATATTGTTTTCTCTTCATGAAAGTTTAGTAACATAGATTTGAGAGAGTGTAGAGGAAGCATTTAGAGTTTCCTTGCCTTTAGGGATTTCATTCCCATGAGCATCATTAATGAAGTATTCTTTAGTCTCTATACTCCCTGAGACATTTAGTTTTTTGGAGGAAATAAAAGCACAATGCA
The DNA here is from genome assembly GCA_029593785.1 of Cabassous unicinctus. Taxonomy (NCBI): domain Eukaryota; kingdom Metazoa; phylum Chordata; class Mammalia; order Cingulata; family Chlamyphoridae; genus Cabassous; species Cabassous unicinctus. The sequence continues at coordinate 2,928 of JAQZBX010076270.1, read as the reverse complement.
AACTTGTGCTGATTTTGTCCACAGATAGACAGCTTTGGAGCTCCATAGTCATCTCTTATCCCAATGGACTCTTTCTTCCCAGAAGGATGTCACCACACTTCAGGTGTGAACTCTAGTATTGCAGGGTTTCCAAAAATGATTTCCCTGTTGCTAATTCAGGAGGCAGATTCTGGATGCACTAAAATATCACCTGTGTCTGATATGTTGCATCTGGAGTTTGCTCTCATTCAAAGGGCTGCCCTCTCTCAAAAGCATTTCCTCTTTGCTCACTGCTTATCCTTTCCCACCAGAAGTCAGCAATATCTGTTCAACTCACTTAACCATTTGTTTAATCAGTTATTCAACAAATATTTATTCAGAAATATTGCATGTTACACACCAAACTATGCTCTGGGGATGACAGAAAGGTAAAATGTTGTCCACCTCCTTTGCAGCTGACTGTCTAAGCAGGTCAAGAGACATGGAAATAAAAAAAGTGCAACACCCGAAGGTGTATTGCAGTCTTGGTGAATTGTAATTACATATGAGTGAGGGTTGGCTTTTTTATTTCTTCCCCTAGGCTCCTGGGACATTGTTAGGGATTACGCTGAAATGATAGATCACTTTGGGTAGTATTGGCATCTGAATAATTTTAATTCCTCCTATCTATGAACATAGGATGTTTTCCCATTTACTTAGGTCTTCTCAAATTTCTTACAGCAACGTTTTGTAGTTTTCAGTGTACAACTCCTTCATCTCTTTAGAAAAAATATTTCTGGGTATTTTATTCCTTTAGATGCAAATGTGAAAGAATTCTTTTTACTTTCCAATGGAAAATATTTTTTGCTGTTGTATAAAACCAACTAATTTTTTTTAGAAGAAACTTTTAAAAGTTTCTTTAATGTAACCCAAATCTTACAGTAAAAACATAGGGGACTCCCTTACCCAGCCCCACACACAATCCCACATTAACAACATGTTTCTTTAGTGTGGTGCATTTGCTACAATTGTTGAACACATATTGAAGCATTGCTACTAACTGTGGACTATAGTTTACATTATAGTTTACACTCTGCCCTACACAAGTTTATAGGTTATACTTTCCCGACATATGGCTCTTCTTCCTCTCTAATGTGAACCTATAATTTACACTATACTTGTTAAATATTGTCCCAAGTACATAAATCTTTGGTCTGTTCATACGCCGGTTGAGCCCTGAATCTCAGCACAGTTGCAACACCTATGCTCCAGTTAGTTGGACTCACTCAAGACAGCTAGCAAGGAGATGATGATGGACACAGCCCATTGCAAGGATCAGAGATTGTCTGCAACTCCAAGCAAGAGAGTTCCATTCATCTTCCCCAGGGGATCTAAGCCCCCCTCTCAATTATAAAGAGAGTGGGCATCACCGTTCCCATATCCTCAAAATTAGGGAATGATCAAAGAACTAAAGAAGATATTATTATTCTATTATAGACTTATTGTTCTAACAATGGAAGAACTTTTATCATTGATATAAATGCAGTGGTCACCAAAGTTTCTGAGGGGAGGGTGAAGGAAGAATAAGTGTAACATGGGGGCATTTTCAGGACATTGGAATTGTCCTGCTTGGAATTGGAATGATAGATACAGGACAGTATATATTTTTTCCTAAACACAACTGATTTTTGCATGTTAATCTTGTAGCTTGCATTTGTCTGGGTTCATTTATGAGTTCTAGAAATTTTCTTGTGAAAGCTTTGGTATTTTCTACATAAAGAGCCATGTGATTGTTGAATAGATTGTTTTACACCTTCCTTTCTAATTCAGATGACTTTTATTTATTTTCTTGTATTATTTCTATGGCAAGGAGTTCCAGCAAAATTCTCTCTAGCAATAGTGAAATAAGGTAAACTCATCTTGTTCCAAATGTCAAAGGGAAGTCTTTCACTCTTTCAGCATTGAATATTTGTATACCTGTGTTTATACATATATAACTTTTATCATATTGAGGAAGACATCTTGTATTCTTATTTTTCCTGAGGGTTTTTATCATGAAAGTGCATTTGATCCTGTCAAATTAATTTTCTGCATCAATATAGATTTTCATGTAATTTTTTCCTTCATGGTGTTCATGTGGTGTATTACATTGATAGAATTTCTTATGATGAACACCCTTGCAAAATGGGATAAATCTCACTTGGTCTTTTTGGATAATTCTCTTAATATTCTGATAGATTTGATAGACTAGTTATTTTGTTGAGGGTTTTTGCATGAATATTCATAAGAGAAATTTTCCTTGATTTACTTTCTTTGTTATGTCTTGGTGTAGATATAACAAAACTCACAACTGCATGTGTTTCACCAATAGCATATAATTAGCTGATTTTCTTGTAGCCATTTATAGATTCTTCAAGAAGACACTTTAGTTCTCTATGAGAACAAATCTATACCCTCAGCTCATGGTGAATCATCTTTGCTACCACATAGTTTAAGGGTTCTTGAGGGGAATAAAATTCTGCTGATAAAATCCAGGAATATTTTTTCTGAGACAAAAATAGGAAGAGAAGGAATGATAAAGTAAGTAGAAGTCTAGGAGTATAAGGCAGAGTTGAAATCATCTGTATCACTCATTAGGGACATGCTACACAAACATCTTTTATTAATAACCTGTGTACCAATGAGGATCTGGGAAAATGGCACTGAGGACAGTAGGCAGAGTCTGAACCTCTCACAACAAAGAAGAAGAGAGAAGACAGAGGCCTATGTGAGAGAGCTGCTTTGGATATATATAGAACAGGAAGGGGCCCTGAGTCATCTAGGAGTATACAGGAAAGATAAAGAAGGCAGAGGAAAACTGAGTTACTCACCCCTCTGGCTGGAATCAGCACTTATACCCCACCCTAAAAGCAAACAGCCTAGGTAGAGGTGCTGGCTCACTGACCCACTGCTCCAATCAGAGTGTGAGGT
>JAQZBX010076269.1:0-14462 GCA_029593785.1 Cabassous unicinctus | reverse complement strand
TAATTCTTTTAGTTTAAATATAATATCAAACATTAGATTTAAAACCTGCTACTCAGAAATATTAGCTAGTCTTCAAAAGAGTATTTTCCCAAACTTGTTTAAAAAATAGTTTCCCAATCTTTACACCAGACCTACGGGACCAGATTCTCCAGGAGAGAAAATGGGATTTGCATTTAAAACAAGCTCTGCAGATTACTCTTAGGATCTGGCAGGACTGGGAAACACCATGCCAAGAAAGTGAAGTCTCTTATTTATAATAAGAGATTTTCGACTATCAAGTGCTATAGTATGATTCTGAGCTCCCTACAAATATTTCTAACACTAAGAATCAAAGGCAAGAGATATCATTTTGACAGTTAAATATTCAAAGCATTTTAAATACATAACTATCAAAAAGTATTAAAATGCCCTATCCAATGACTCAATTCAATAAGTACTCATTGAGCACCTGCTATTGGGCATGTGATAACTAAATTAGGGGCATTTGCAGATTGCAGGAGGAAAGAAACAGACAACTAACTACACTACAAAGCAGCACATGATCAGTTCTGTTCTATCGTTGAGTTATTAGAGCATTGTTAAGTTATAGGGCAGCAAGCAGGAGCAGGAGGGTTATATTTGCTAGTGGGCTTGGGAAAAAGTTCTTAAGGGAGATGAAAACTGAGCCAGACCTTGAAAGATGATTGGAATTCAATGGGCAGACACAGAAGAGGAAAAGGTGGGAGGGAAAGCAGTCCAGCAGAGGGATTGGTGTGAGCAAAGACCTAAGTGAGGCAGGTTAGTATACTGAAAGAGGGAAGGCGGCTGACTTGGCCGACAACATGGCCCACAGACAACATGGCCGACAGACAACATGGCCCACAGACAACATGGCCCCAAGACCCTGCCAAGACCTTGACCTCGACCTTGAGGTCCCAGTTGGGACTCTTTCCGGGGTGAGGCGGGGCCCTAGATATTCCAAACAGGTCTCACCATTAGCCCCCACCATTGGTGGGGTAACCAGTAACAGCTGGGGCCCCTCTCCTTAGCATTAGCAAGGGGGAGGAATAATTAATAGTTTAAAAGGTGACCACACAAGCCAAAACTCGCTCTCTCTGCCTAGAGAGGCCTGCACTAAATCTCGGTGCATATTTTCATCCTTCTCTCCCATTTCTCAACAAATTCTGTTCTTTCCCCCCATTTCCTAATAAATTCTTTTTACTGGCCTAACTAAACTGGCATGTTCTTAAATTCTTTTATGCAACATAGCCAAGAACCTAGAGGAATCCAATACTTCCCTGGCTTCATAAGGACACAATACAATGCGCATTTCAACACAGGAATCCCTGCAAAATCTCTCGGCTGCACTTTGAGTGTTGATGATCAATGACCCAGCCTGGGTTGTCTTTTGAGCAGCTGGGTTCACTGCTGCTCCTGGCACCTCTACCACACATCACTGCACTAGTGGAAGCTTTGCAGGGAGGAAGTTAAAGCCACTGGCTAAAATAGAGAGTGGGTGAATTATTTGATAAAAACATTATCAAAGATAATGAGAGGGTCACAGGTTCTTCTTACCCTATTTGAAAATCCCTTGGGCTTTATTTATTTTTAAAATATATCTTTAATCTGCTCACTTCTCTTTACTTCTGTTACCAATAGCCCCAGCCTAAACCAAGACACTAACATCTCTGATCTCAACTTCTGAAACTGCTTCCTACCAGGTCTCCATTCAAACTAGTCTCCTTCCAAACTGTTCTTCATTCAGTAGCTAGTGTTATTTCTAAGACATACATCAGATCATTCCATACCCAGGATGAAACGCTTCCAATCGCTTTAATCACATTTGGAATAAAATTTACATGACCTACGACCATGCACCCAAATCACAACCTCACCCCATACCAGTCTTCCCTGACTCCTCCCACGCTGGGCCTTCTCTTTTTCCTTGAACATGTTATGCTCTATCCAGCCTCAGGGGCTGGGCACTTACTTTCTCTCTGCCTAGGAATCATCCTTACCCCAGATCTCCAGACAGTTGCCTTCTCCTCTTTCAATTCTCTTCTCAAAAAATAACCTCAGGGTTCTTCCTAGACCGCTCTAAAGCAGAGCCTTCAGCTCATCCCACCATTATCTTATTTTCTTATGACTTTCTCAAATTATCTTTCTTTGTATATGGTCTAGAAATTATTATGAAAGCATTCCTGTTTCCTTAGCACCAACACTGTGCACATGGCAGATGCTCAGTGACTATCTCATGAATGAATAAACGATTCTATCAGTGGGCTCCAAAACAACCTCCATGCCCTTCTGAAGACCTCAGTTGTCTATGGAAAAAAGTCAACTGATTCCATGATTTCTAAAATCTCTTCTAGAGTTAATGTCCTGAGATTCTAAACCAGAGCTCAGTAAGCATTTTCTGAAAAGGGCAAGACAGTAAATATTTTAGGCTTCATGGGCTATGGAGTCTCTGTCAAAACTATTCATCTCTGCCATTGTGGTACAAAAGCAGCCGTAGACAATAGGTAAACAAATGGATGGGGCTGGGTTCCAATAAAAGGCTATTACAAAAACAGCCGGTAGGATGCATTTAGTCTGCAGGCTGTAATTTACAGACCCTTGTTATAAACAGCTGCATTCCTGCCCCTCTCTCAGGTGGGAGCTGTTTTATCTCCCAAACACTGTGTCCTCATTGTCACTTCCAGGTCATTAACCCCATCCCTTTAAACCCATTTCTCCCTTGAATATCACGCAATCAGATCATACCACTCACTGCCCCTTCTTGTTGCTATTCCTCTACAGACCCCAAGACGCTCACCTGCATTCCTTGAACAAGTTAGCACCTGGTGCATGATCTCCTCCCTTCCACCAATGCTTCTCCTGTCAAAATTCTTAGCAACTTCAAGTCCATGAACACTGGTCCTTCCAGTATGGTGGCCTCTCATTTCCAATGATCTTGTCCTTCACAGCACCTCATCCATAAACTCCCATGGTTATACCTTAGATTTTGTTATCACCAATATCTGCACCTTGCACCCTGTGGCTGTTTAAGATTATTTATGAATCCCAAAAAGAGAAAGATTATGTTTATGAACTAATCTATTCTTCTGGGTGTGATACTTTTGATTATATTGGATTCAGTTGAGGGGGCCCTTGATTAAATTACCTGTTAAGATTAGGGCTTTGATTTGATCACATCAGTAAGGCGTGACTCAGGTTGAGTCCCCACCTTCTTGGTGGGCCTATATAAGTGGGCACTTACTCAAGAAGACACACAGAAGAGGAGAGAACTTTGTCATTTTTGATCCTGGGACCCCAGAGAGAGACAAGCCATTTGCCTGATAGTTTGCAGCTGAAGAGAACAGAGCACTTGAGCAGCTGAGAAGACCCGGAAAGAAACTAGCCCTAAGCCAGAGACTGATATAGGAAGTCCTGAGCGACAAGCCCTATGCCAGCCTACAGCTGAGATCAGGAAGGAGCTGGGCCCACAGAGCCTTAAGAGGAAAAGGAAGCCCAGAAAGGAGAGACCAGGGCAGAGATCAGCGACCATCTTGCTTCAACATGTGGCAACTGACTCTGGTGAAAAAGCAACCTTGATTTGGACTCTTTTGGGTCTTGTAACTGGAAGCTTTTACCCCAAATAAATACCCTTTATAAAAGCCAACAGATTTCTGGTACTTAGCATCAGCATTCCTTAGGCAGACTAATATACCCCTTATAGTCTAGTCTCCATATTGCAGTCAGAAGTTTCCTCTTAAAACACAAATCAAGTCACTCATCTACTCAAAACTCTATAATGCTTCCCATCACACTCAGAATGAAATTCAAAGTTCTTATCCAGTTAATGTAATCTGAGTTCCAGTTACCTCTGACTTATCTCCTGCCACTCTTCCTCCCCCTAACACCCCTCACTTCACTCTTTCTGCACCATCCTCCTTGCTGTTCCTCAAAGTAGCTGGGTACTGACTTGTCTCAGGACCTTTGCACATGCTGCTCCCTCTGTCTGGAACGCTCTTTCCTCCGAGATCTACTTGGTTTTCTTACTTCCTTCTTGTCTCTGCATACGTATCACCATATAAAAGGGCCTTCCCTGATCACCCTGTCTGAAATAGAACCTCATCAACTTCACCACTCTCTATTGCTCTTATCCGTTTATTTTCTTCATAGCAATTGCGAACACCTGACATACTTATTTCTTTATATTTTGTTGCCTCTAGGATATAGGTTCCAGAAGAGCAGGGACTTTGTCTTTTTCTACTGTGTCCTCAGTGCCAGGACCTCAGTGCACAGCACATAGTAGGTGCTCAATAACATTTTCTGAATGTGTCAAATCAAATCCTTTTGGAAGCAACTTACCTTCTTTCAATGCTGCTGCTAGTAATGAGGCTGCCTGGGGAGGCTCTCCTGGGTCAGGTTTAATGAGGAGGTGGGGCTCTAGATGGACATCCTCAAATCCACTCAGTTCTCCAAGTTCAGCATAGATATGCAGCTTCTCCTCCAAATATGTGCAAATTTGTTGGTCTTGGTTACTGAGCATTTCTGTGAAAGTGTATTTACCATAGATGGTTTCATTATCACGAGTACAACAAAATCCAAGTCACAAGATAAAGATGTTGCTAATTTATAAGTTTGGTCTAACAGGAGAAGTCCAAGTGGTTGAGTGGGATAGACCCAGGTTCAAATTGCATAGTGACTATGGCTGTGTCATCTCTCCAAGCTCCCATGATCTCTTCTGTAAATAAGGCACTTGTAAATGCCCCTTCCCTTTCCTGTTCCCCTAATTCCAGAGACACTCAGGACCTATGAAGGATGGATGGAGACAGAAGAGGGGAAAGTGGGAGGGAAAGCAGTCCAGCAGAAGGAGTGGCATGAGCAAAGACCTAAGGACACAGCAAATCTATTCTTTGTTTATTCAGGCTGCTTTCTATTAAGGCTAAACTCAGGAATGAAATATTGAGGCGGCACTGTCTGTGACGAGTGAACACCCACAAGAGAAAATGATATAAAAACCAGCAGAAACTACTCCAGCTTCTGGCTGAAACCAGATAATGGTTTATGTTTTTGTTTCTAAACATCCGATTTCTGTGACTGCCTTTGCACGCATCATTTTCTTCTGATTTCAACATGTCATAGAACTCTAAGCGCCCTTGATCAATGCCTATGCCCCACCTTCCACAGATTTTGATTCAATTGGCTGAGGATGGGGTCCAGGCACTAGAGTTTTTTAAGACCTCCCCAAGTGATTCTAGCATCCAGCGAGAGTTGAGAACTTGAGTTAATCTAATTTCCTTACTTCACAGATGTGGAAACTCAGGACCAAAGCAATTGGGTTCCTTGTCCAAAGTTACATAGCTATGACATGACAGCACTGGGACCTAAAATTAGACATCAGACAGCAATTCCAAAGCTCATCTGCAGCATACTGCCCAAAGTTATTGTTTCATGCAAATGTATACATTCCTAAACATTAAGGCAGAAAAAGGGAAAGAGTCATCATATTTGAGCACTTCTGGTGTCTGTACTATTTTGGGGGGTCTTAGGTACACAGAATTGGGTTAATCATTTAGCCATAACTGTCCATTTATGACATCTGGGCTTCCCCAACATACAAGGAGACCACCTTGGCCAGGCAGCCAGAGGTGCCTGCTCTGTACCTTGACACTGCTGAATTCTGGCCACTCTTGCTTCTGCTTTCCGCCTCTCTTCATCGGATTCACTTGTTTTTCCCCCTTCTTCTTCTGGACAACTTTAAAAGACATGGGTTAGGAGAGACAACTGAAACCAAAGCCAAGTATCTTCAGGTTCATTAGCAAGACATGAGAACTTGGCAATAGAATTATTCATAAAGGAGAAAAGTTCAACATCACAAGAATTTATCAAATACCCTAAGAAATTTGGGTTTCTGGACCTAATATAACATAGTCCTCAAAGTCCACAGTATAAGATGGCTCCCAATATACCAACAAATACACACATACACAAACATACACTCAAAACACACACTCACACACCCCACAATACTAATTCTGGCATTAGAAAGAACAAAAATAACTTCTCACTTGCTACTACATATGAGCACTTCCATTCTTAATGGGGGTAGAGCAAAGCAGGTGGAGGGGGTAGGGTACCAGGCTGAGTGTGGTGAGGTGGAGGAACTTTTATATAACATCATGCAAGATCTAAATGATCCAATTACCATGCAAGGTGACCACTCCCACTCCCCATTGAGAACTGTCCTTGCACAATTAAAGAGCAGCAAATGCACACAGAACACTTAGAGCCACCAATCTAAAAACATTTATTGAATGACTCCTGGGTGCTAGGCACACAGAGAAACAAAGGGCACAGTCCCTGCCCCCAAGGAGCTTTCAATCTAATTTGGTAAGTTAACATATACATCAAAAGAAGACAGGAACTACAAGGCAGTGCACGACAAGCAACAAATAAATGTTCGAGAAAGCTGGTCTTAAAGAATTTCAGGTAAGGAAGAGACCACCCTGACTGAAGAGGTATTCACAAAGTAGGTGAGATGGGAGCTGCACCACGGCCGGCAGGTCTCACACAGGCAGAGGGGAGGTGGGGAAGTACACGCAGGGAGGTGTGGAGGACAAAGCTGCAGCTGAGGGCTATTGCAGGTGGGTGCTGGGGGCAGAGAGCAGATCACTCTGGCTGAGGCCAAGTTTTCACGCAAGGGAGATATTGGTTAGAATATTTTCCCTAATTGATCAAGTCTATTCTATAGATTATGGACATAAGCCAACGTTACCTTTCTACTGCCTGTTGGATCCGTCTCATCCAGTTATTTCGTTCCTCCTTGGAATTGGTATGAATTTCATACATCTCAGGACCAGCAGATGAAGCACTGATCAGAAACATTCCTCTCTCTTCATTAGCTACTTCTCTAGCGATAAGCTTCTGAAGGGAGATAACTGATGGCTTCTGATCCTACGTAAAATAGGAAGGTGTACAGATGAAACTGCATGATATCTAAAGTAAAGGTCTCAAAAGACATTGCCTATGGAAAGCAACAAAAAAAATCTTTATTTCACTTCCAAGCTTTTCCAAAGAGATGTAGAAGTTGCTAGGATCTACAAGGGAGAGGGTGTGGAGAAGACAGGAAGGAAAAAGAGGACTCGGGGCTGAATGTTTATAATTAAGAATTTTGGTTTAAAAGAACAACTTTAAAAAGACAGAACAATCAGAGAGGAAGAAAAATCAAAATGCAGTGGTGATGGAGGGATTTTTCTAGAAGGGCAGAGGATATAAAATAGTATATCGAATATTATTACAAAGAAACTGAGGAGGGCGGAGGACCTCGAAGAGTCCATTGAATTTGGCAGTTAAAAAGGAACTCAGTTTCAGTAAGATGAGGGGAACAGAACCCCCAAGCACAAAGAGGGGACTGTAGAAGTGAAAAAGACGACGGGCAGGCAAGACCTCTGATTCCCCAGGCAGAACCACATCTCCTGCCACTGCAGCTCAGATTGCAGCATCACTGTAACTTTCATCACTTCTACCATTATGCCTGCAAATGCCTCTTCTCCCCACCAACAGTCAGCCCGTGGTGGGCAGGCGCGGGTCTAATTCATCTATGGATGCCTAGCACATTGCCTTGAATCCAGTAGGCACTCAATAAATGTAGAACTAAATTTAACATATTTCCATCCAAGGGGAAGAGGGGGCAAGTCTCGCCTCTGGCACCCAGGCCATGACTACGTCACCCTTCTACCAACATTTCCTGTGCTGCTCAAAGATGAGCAAGGAGCTCGCTGCAACTGAAAGGACGGCCAAGGAAGGCCTGCAGGATTCATAGCTTGGGGGATAAATAGGAAGACTCCTCTCTGGATTGTGGCTTCCACCACTGTTTACAGTCTGTTGCTGTATGTGGTTTTGTTTCTCCCCCAGGGACTGAGTGACACCTTTATCCAGACCATGCCACCGTATTCCTCACGGCTGACTCCTTAGTGAGGGTTTGTCTGCTTTCTGGCCATTACACAGCCTGACCACATCCGAAGTCGTATACCCAGAGCACCTCTTCAGCCCACTCTTCTGAGGGTAGCTTAAGGGGAAAAAAGTCACAATAGAACAGACAACTGATCTGTCCTCTGATTAGGGAGATACCCTGAGCATTGCTCATCTCCCTTATTCTGCTATGGACCTACTATCCAAGAACTTATCTGCTTTCCTTGTTTCACTGTATGTTTTAGTTTCTCCAGCTTACAAGGGAAGAGTGGGTTTGGTGTGCTTGAGACATCAGCAGCAGCGAAATTATTTGAACCAGTTGGTTCGTGTTACAGATGGAGAGAGGATGATGGGGTAAGATATTTTATAAGTGAAGAACGTGAAGGGAAATTAGAATTAAGTCACCATCAAACCAGGAGGCATCAGGAAACACGTTCATTATTATTTATATTAATCATAATTACCATTTTAATCATAGGAATACTAGAGAAGAACAAGAATTAAAATAAAATCCCCAGGAATGGAGGGAACACTTATGCTTTGGAGATTGATGTCAAAAATTGGTGATGCAAAGGCCTAATCAACCTACAGAGATTTTTTTTTTTGGGGGGGTGGGCAATGATACACTATTTAAAAATTGTTTTTAAAATAAGCTGCCAATGAATGTTTAAATCTTGGGTGATTCTACTTTTTAAAACATCTAGATTTCTGGATTCCTGGGGAAAAAACAGACAACTGGAAATACTGGGCCCATATTCTCAGCTAAAACACTGGATATAGCTGAGTAACCCCTTCTTCTGAGACTGGCCTTTGCCAGTTCTCTCCATTGTCTCCTTGATACAGGCCCTGCTCTAGTTCACTTCCTGCCCAATGCCCCTGAGCACTGGAGGCGAAGCCCTCTGACACAGGGCAAGAGGAAAGGAGCTGCTCTCTTTGGCCCTATTACTACCTATTATTACACTATATACACTTTGTGATTTCAAGTGATTCCACTGGAATAGTGAGATCTTAAGACTGCTTCATAATTCTGAACTTTGAAATTACACATCAACATGTTCATTTTATCTTTTTTATTGTTTGTTCATGTTTAAGTGACTTTCTTTGATATTCAAAAGATTCCTTCTAGATTCAGACTCAGGATTTAGTGAACACATCTATTTTTTCCTATTCATTTTATAGGTTTGGGTCCTACCCCTATTTTTATCTGAGACCTCTTTAAAAACAAAATGACACATTTCTCTTGCTTTCAGCTCTTATTTTCTGGAAGTTTCCAAATTCATCATATCTTCTGTCACATCACAAGCAAGATAAGCATTTACTAAATAAGGAGCAGAGTATCTCACCTGTGGATATTAGTGTCAGGCTAACTTTCTAAAATACTAGGGCGAGAACTAGGAAATCGAGATATCTAGACACAGCTTGTTAATGTATCAATTTCCCAAGATGTTAACTATAAGATATTTATTACACATGGACTGTTGTCAGAAAGATGCAACTAAAATGTGTAAGATCAAACGGTAGGGTGCACTTGACTCTTTAAGGATGAGACGTTTTCTCTTTTGCTTCCTGATATTGCCAAGGGCTTAGCTGGCATTTATGAATGCAGCTACATGTCGGACTAACATCTTCAGGAAATAGCAGCAACAATGGTTTGCTGCCATCCATACCCAAACACATTCTACCAAGAAAAGCTAAGTTGTGGTTATCTTCATTCTGGCACTTTGTGGAATGCATTCACAATGCCCCCACTTAATGGTAAATGTGGACTATGGGTGGCACAGAAAACTCCTCAAGATACCATATATGAGGGACAGATCCATATTTCAAGTCATGACCTAAGTTGAGCATCACAGCTTGATCTGAATTCATATGCTAGGCTGTCCTAGAAAACAAGCTTGTTATCATTCCCTGTGTCTAATTCTTGATCAATCAGCAGGTCATCTGGCCTGTACTTCCACTGGAGAAGCAGGATTTTCTTCTCTTTCAGGTCTCTCTTTTTGTTAGGGTGTGATGTGAATTTATTTTCTCTTCCAATGTGGTCCTATCCATCACAGAGGTCAAACAAAATAGCCCCGTCCTTCCCACTTGGATTTTCCATGCTCTTTCAGAGTTTCCCTAGTAACAGCAGAGAGAAGCTACTGGACAAATCAGTAGGTTTTCATGGAATTTGCAATGTATACAGTTGAAACAGATTACGGGTATTGGGACATGTTTAAGGCCTTTTATTATCCTTTGGTGCAGCTCTGTGAAAAAATATTTGCCTTTCTACCAACTCAGCATCAGTGCACTGATGAGAGGGAATGTGCCAAACAGGATGAAGAAGCCTGTAGGGCCAACCCTACATGCTCCAGCCTTCTTCCTCCCCAGAATCCCATTATTGGCTCATAGGCTTTTTCGTTTTTTCTAAGCACCTCATCAGAACCTTCATTAAACTACGAATTTTCTAAAACCAGTTGAAATAGATGACATCTGCTAATGGTACCCAAATATCCTATCATTCAATGGCTGATAAACACTAGTGTTTTAGTGAGCCACCATTTTATGGCCCATGTTGGTATTTGTATCTTGAATTCTTTCCTCTAACAGGGCCTGATGCTCCATCATGCTGACAAGGAATTAACTGAGGACATCTTCCTTCTTTGAGTCATTTTGGACCACTCAGATGCTATGTAGGAAATGTTATAAAACACTGGTTATATTGAAATCTAAATCTAACTGCCTGCTGGCAATGAGATTAGTCTAACACCCTACAAAGATGTTACATGAACAACCTTAGCAATTAGTAACCATTACTAATAAGAAATAAGTAGAACTAATACTAATAAGAAATAAGTAGAACTAAGAAAGAATCTTCTTTAAACTGCAGATACCAGCTTGGCGTTCTCTTATTTGGCAGATGGAAGACCATCACAGTTATGAATGGGGTTGGCAGCTGATGAGGCAAAGGAACTGTCCAAGGGGAATGGAGAGTGCTTACATTTCAGTTGCTGGACTGAAAGAAATCTGGGGGTAAGGACAGGGCCGGAGGAAAGACCAAGATAACCGAGATGGCACAGGTTGAAAGGGATCAAGGGCACTGGGACACGTTTAAGGCTTCTTCTTATGCTTTGGTGCCTCTGGACAGTGCCTATTTACTAACCAGTACAGAAGCACTTCAATATATTTTCACAACTGGCTAAACTGCTAAACCAGCAGATTACCAGCTCTGGCTGTGACAAATCATGCTAGCTTAACCCACTTAAATGCTCTTTACTGAACATTATAGTCACTAATAATAACGGGAATAAGAAGGGGCATATTCTTGCTAGTGACCATTTTATTTCATTAGGACTTTCAGACATTTTTTTAAGGAAACGTGGGATTAAAACAATTAAAATCTGCATCACATGGCCATATACTTACAACTGCTGCAAAGATATATTTCTGGTCTTTCTCTTGTAAAAAGAGGAGCACATCAGTTAGAAGTAGTGCTAGGATATCTTCAAAGAAAAAAAAAACAATACTAGTATTAATGAAGCAACCACAGTTTAAATTCAATTCCTTTATCATTCTGATTTCATGTTTGAAAATTACGTAAATTTAATAAAACTTAAAAGGCTAAGATTTAGTCTAATTATGAAACTTTTACAAAAATGTCTATATTATGATAGGCAAATTGATATTCTCTAGATACTTTAGCAGACAAGATGTATTTAAGTGTGCATGTTTGTGTGTACAATTATAGCTATAGCTAAATCTTCAGCAAAATGTAATCTTGCTGTTTTCAAAATAGGAGAAAAATAGCCAATAAAAAAGAAGGTTCTAATAGAATGGGGCAAGCATTACTTTTTTCTTAAAGTACATAATTAAAAATGTTAGAGGGAAGCTTCTGCCTTGACTAATGTACGTAAACCTGCTATTTTGTTTCTTCTAGATTTGAGGGAGGTTTGAGATTTTGTACTTCCCTCACAAATTGTAGATTCAACTAAATGAATAAAGAGCAAATAACACAAAGCAATTGGATATAGCGATTGTGGTTATTTAATATTTTTTCAATATTAACATTGCAAGTTGCTGATCAATAAATCCCAATTTCAGTCATTAGTTACAACCTCCATCAAAATTTTATAATTCTCCAACGGATAATAACATTTGAGTATCTAGAATTTAACCATCTCTTCCTCTATAAGGAAGTTACTAAATGAATTGAAAACAAGGAGTCTAGGCCAGTGGTTCTTAACCCAGACTGCACAGTTGACTCACCTGGAGAGGTTTTAAACTACCCATACTTGGACTTCATCCCCAGACTGATTAAATCAGAATCTCTGGAATGACATGTGAGCAGTGGTAATTTTTTAAGCTCCAAAGGTGATTCTCGTGTGTGGCCAGGGTTAAGAAACCCTGGATCAGGCAGAGTATAAACTACATAATCAGTCCTTCAGAATCCAAATAAACAGTTTAAACTCTAATCAGTTTAACAGAGTCAAGTGAATATTGCCAAACAGTTGCACTAAAGAAGAGTTGACACCAACGTTAACATGTATTGTGCATTCTATTACTTATTAACAAAGATGACATTCCGAGTTCCTTCTGCTTCTCCTCTCGAAGGTCTGAGAGCCCCGGCTGGCTTGGCACATAGCAGACAACGGGTGCATATATGTCCTGCTTCATTTTCAACACAGGACATTTGCTAGAATAATATTTCTGTGCCAACAATTAGAAGAATTTTCGGTTCCTCTAATTTCAAACACCACAAACTTGTGAATTCATAAGATTTATATGAAAGTGTTTTCTTGGGGCAACAAACTCCTACCAAAGATGTGTAGTGATGGCCACGTTTGCCTGTTCAAGCTCACAACTTGCTCCTACAGGAATGTGTCAACTGACCCAGAGTTTGTACGTGTGCCTTCACTTCTAGACCATTTTTTCTGTTGAAAATCCAGTCCTCTGTTAAACGAATAACATGTGTGGAAGAAGGAGAACTTGGTTTAAAGCCACAATACCTTTGAAACGACCTGTAGCAGTTTTCCAATAAACAAGGCCGTCATATAACAGAGTCCTTTCCTTACTTATCAGCGCCTGCTTCCTAAACACATGGCCATTTTTGAGCTTTGTGTATGTTTTGTTTTCAATCTTATTTAGGATCTCAAGCCATTTTTGTTTTTTCTCATATTCGCTGACTTTTAAATCCACTGCTGCAATCATGTCTTTAATTAAGCAAAGAGCTTTGCATAAGTCTTTATGTTCTTCAGTTCTTTCTGCATGAAAAAAAAAAAAAAAGAGGAGAAACACTAAGCCATAAAGCAGAGTGCTAAAAAAAAAAACTTTTTCTTTAGTTTTTACATACAGTTAAATGTATCATTCAAATAATTAAAATCCCATGAGAAAAATTTTGGGTTAAATTTAAATACTATAGAATCATTCTGCATACCCCCTTTCCAAAAAGAACCTTTAAATCTCTAAGTATAAAAGATTTATCTTATCAAATGTGCTTCAGCTGAAACATTGTGACAATAAGATGTCTAATGAGTTCCACAGATTGGTCAGACTTTCCCCCTAGAGCAGGGAATGTGTCATATACTAACTTAGGCTTTCCTTCCATCTTCCCAGACACAAGTCATCAAGGGATCCCCATAACAAGTTTCTTAGAAATAACTGTGGGCCCAAGCCAAGTCCTCTCAGAGATGGACCCACAAGGTGGCATGCTTGGGCCTGAACCCTTTTGCCTTCCTGGATCCCTTCCTTCATCAAAATAATATTCAAAATAATATTTTACAACTGTACTGATATAAAGATGAAAATTAATATTATATATTAAAACACCTTCTTCAACCATCAAAGTTTATTTTTTGCCTTCTGATTTTAAAAGAAATTAAAACATTTCCATGGGCCAGAGGTACTGTGCCTAATGGACAAGCAGGTCATGTTCATGCCAATAGCACAGATAGTCATCGGTTCCAGTTGTTATGCTCTAAAACACTGGCCACTTATCTCTTATCTCTAGATTATCTTAAGAAAATTCTGGAGGGGTTTCTGGAATAGCCTCCTAAAACTCCAGATGAAAGTTTTACTAGTTCCTGTATTTGATGATAAAGAACTTCCAGTTGATGTTTATTGAGGCGAATAGGACTGAAAGGGAAGATTTCAGGAGTTCAGAAGGTGCTAGAAGGAAAAGAAGAAAGAAAAACAGGCAAAGAAAATAAAAAGTTTTCTAGAGCCTAGAGCAGCAGACATAAATACTTAGAAATGACAGTCAAGAGGGATGGGGATAAGTGCTCCAAAGGTTCTAAACATTTCCAGCTTCTAAATGTCTTAAGTATATATATGTGTGTTTCATTTATCAGAAAACCTCAAAAGCTGGTCCTGACATCCATCTTTAACAAGGCAGATACTTTCTTTTTCACTGCCCGTGAAAGAACAGACCTCACTGCTTTACTATAGCTCGTCTGCACTCAATCCTCTGTCCAAAAAGAGTCTTTTTTCTAAAGAGCATTTTTCATAAACAGGAAAGTTGAGTAGAGAAAATCAAAGTTGAGTGACAAGGT
>JAQZBX010076268.1:0-14456 GCA_029593785.1 Cabassous unicinctus | reverse complement strand
TACACAGTCAGTTGATTTTTCACTGCGTCAAAGACAATTCAATGGGAAAAAGGAACGTCTTTTCAAAAAGTGTTGCTGGAACAGCTGATCATCCATATATAAAAACAAATGAATCCCTATCTCACACCACATACAAAAAATTACTTCTAGATGGGCCACAGACTTAAGAAAACTGCTAAAATTAAAAACTTCTAGAAGAAAATGTCATAAACTATCTTCATAATTTTAGAGAAGCAAAGATGTCCTAGTCAGGACCTGCAAAAAAACTAATCATTAAGAAATTATAAATTGGACTTCATCAAAATAAAAAAACTTCTGCTCAAAGTCAGTTAAGAAAATGAAAAGGCAAGTCATAGTCTAGGAGAAAATATTCACAATACTTATGTCTCACAAGGGACTTGTTTCCAGAATTTAGAAAGAACTCTTTCAATAATAAAAAGAAAAACAACTCAACTTAAAAATGAAAAATGCATAAAAGACTTGAAAAGACTTCACAAAAGAAAATATATGAATGGCCAATTGTCCTTTTCAAAACTGCCACCATTCAATGAAAAGCACATGAAAAGGTATTCAGCATCATCAGTCATCAGGGAAATGCAAATTAAAACCACAATGTGATACCACTTTACACCCAATAAAATGGATAAAATTTCAAAGTCTGATAACACTAAATTTTGATGAGAATGTAGAATAAATAAAACTCTAATATATTGTTGTGCGAATGTAAAATGGTTCAACCATTTTGGAAAACTGTCAGTTTTTCATAAAGTAAAACATATACCTACAATATGACCCATTAATTTCACTCCTAGATATTTACTCAAGAGAAATGAAAACTTATATCCAGCAACAAGACTTGTACAAGTATGTTTATAGCAGCTTTATTCAGAATAATCCAAAACCGAAAACCATCCAAATGTCTAGCAGGAGACGGGATAAACAAATTGCACTATATTAGCACAATGGAATACTAGTCAGCAATAAAAAAATAAAAAGAATGACTTGCTTGTTCATGAAACAACATGGATGAATTGCATAGACATTATGTTAAGCAAAAGAAGCCAAACTTAAAAGGGTACATACTCTATGATTCAATTCATATTCGAATTTCAAGAATAGGCAAAACTAATATTCTCTCGCTCTCTTTTTAAAGGAAGTACAGGGGATTGAACCTGGGACCTCGTACATATACTTTGCAGGCGCTCAACCACTGAGCTATACCCGCTCCACCTCTTTTGTTCTTGATTGGGTGGTGGTTACAGAGTTGTATGTATTTGTCAGAACTCATGAAATTATACACTTAAGATTTGTGCCTTTTATCGTAGGTAAATTTTGCTTCAAATAAACAAATAAAAGGAACACTATAAGGAAGATGAAGGGGAGTGTGCTGTGGTAGCCTGCTGCTTTAAATCAGGCGTGATGGCTTAGAAAACTTTGTGGCCAAATCTGGGTCTCTTCTCTGAGGGTAACTCGCCTTCATCAGCTCTTGGCACACCCCTTAAGGAAAGGGTAGCATTCACATGGGAGATTTGTTGGCTGAATGTTTCAGCACTGGACTTTTTCCTTCACGAATTTATTGTGTGTGGTTTTTTTTGGTCTTGTTTTGTTTTTCTTTGGTCTCTGACTCTGGCCATCAACAGCCTTATAGCAGGCTGCTGTCACCCCTGTGTCAACTAGAGGAAGTTTATCTGGGCTAGGGATAAAAAAACTGGCATATCCAGTATCTTTTCTTAAGCATCGCTTCCCCTTTAGTTCTCCCCTATTCCACCATGGCCCACTGAGTCCCGCAGTCCATCCTCTACATTACATGGAAAGGCTTGCCTGTAGACTCCTCAAAACTCTCACTCATGTGCAGAGATATTGACACCCTGCTTGAGAACTGGAGGCTTATTTCTTAGCTCCCAACATTGGCCCATAAGTTTGTCCCAGTTTCACTGTACTTGGCAAATACTTTTCACTGTCTGGGTTGTAGTAGCCATTTCTTAGTTTCATCATGGATGGAATTTTCTTCTTTTCCTTTATTCAGATCTGTGGGCTTGGAGCAAAAGAGTGTGAAATATGCCTTTAACGTCTCCTTTTGCTGGAAAGCCTACATCTAGCATGGTGTGAGTATCTAGAAAGGTATATTTTACACTCTTTAGCGCTCATGGTTAAAACCTTTGACTGGCCTCCCATTACCATTCAAAGATAGAACCTCAGAGCCTAGAGGAAGCTTACAGGCTCTGCATGACCTGCCTTCTACCTAGCTCTCCAGTCTCACCTGGCTTCTTGCTCCCCTCATCCAGAATATTCCAGCCTTGCTCATCTCCTCTTATTCATTTAAGGTAACATTTATTGTTCTTTTTCAACTTTGGTAGAGACTTGGAAAATATAGAGATGTATAAAAACTAAATGAAAATCGCCAGTAATCATTCCTCCCAAAAGATAACCACTAATAAGATTTTGCCTTATTTTATTCCAGTATTATTTATATACATAATACATAGGTATTATGTATATATATAATGTATTTTATATATATAATATATATATATTAAGGCAATTATATATATATATATATAGGACTACAATTTTTATCTTTCTTTCACTACACATTTTATTATGAGCATTTTCCAATGCCATCATTTCCCATCATCATTAGTTTTTAAAGTTACAGTGAACATTAATAAGCACTTACTATGCACCCAATACTATTGGGCTAAGCACTTTGCCTACATTATCTCATTTAATCTTCATAACTATCTATGAAGTAGGTACCATGCTATTCCCATTTCACAGATGAGGGAATTGAGGCTTAGAAAGGTTAAGTAACTTTCCCAAGGGTAACACAGCTGGTAAGTGCTGGAGCTGCGACCCCAACCCAGGTGAAGAAAATTTGAAAACTCTCCTAAGATGTCAATAGAATATTTTTAAAACATTGATTAAATATTGAGTAGATAGGAAAGAATTATAACCTATATGTAAGGTATACAAATCATGATACAATGCACAAAAATATTAACCCACCACACAGTTGAAGGAAAACATGTTGCCTTTTACTATTCCTCCAAGAGGCCTTCATAGAAATGATCACAACTGGAATTAAATAATATATGGGCTCCTGGATTAAGATTCCTGAATGTAAAGGAGACAAAGTCCCCCCCTCCCCTCTATAGGTAAATAATTTTATTAGTTTTTCATTTATCCTTCCAGTGATTTTTCTGGCAAATATAAGCAAAAGTGTATGTCTCTGTGTAGGTATTTATCAGTATTCTCTTCCTTTCTAAT
The DNA here is from genome assembly GCA_029593785.1 of Cabassous unicinctus. Classification (NCBI taxonomy): domain Eukaryota; kingdom Metazoa; phylum Chordata; class Mammalia; order Cingulata; family Chlamyphoridae; genus Cabassous; species Cabassous unicinctus. The sequence goes on along the minus strand of JAQZBX010076268.1, from coordinate 11,189 downwards.
CTATAAGATAGTATGATAAATGCTCTGTTTTGTTCCTTTTTTTTATTTTCTTAACAACATATCCTGCAGATGTATTTATGTATAGAAGTCATCTTCATTCTTTTTATGGGGGCATTAAATTCCATTGCGGGGATATGCCATTATTTATCCAACCAGTCCTGTGTATTGACTATCTGGATTATTTAAAATCCTTTTAGTGACACCAAATTTAATACACATAAATTTGGTAGCAATGTCACCCTCCTGCTCAAAAATCTCTTTCTGTTGCTTGCAAAGTCCAAATGCCTTCGGAGGTCTTTTAATGTGCATCGCAATCTACCTTTCCACACTTGTTTCTTCCCCTAGCCATATTGTACCCTTGTGTGGAAGCCACAGTGGAACCGGCCTTCTCCAGTCTCCAAATTTACCCTGCACTTTGCTCAATGCAGGTCCCTCAGCCAGAGTTACTCTTCCCTGGTCTCCCTCCCCTTCCACCTCCACCGTCCACGTGGATTGCAATTTTTCTTCAATGCCTAGGAAAAAAGTTGCCTCCTCCTGGAAGCCTTCACTGGTTACTGCCCCTGTCCACACCTTCCCCTGAGTAAAATCACTTCTGCTGTGGTGTTCCCAAAGCATTGTGCTTGTATTTTTACAGTTTATTGTTGTCACTTATATCCTGCAGTATTTTCTAGATATTTGTGGACATTTTTCTTTTCCCCCAAGAGGTCATGGGGAAACAATTCTTGCGCCGAGCTCTTGCATGGTTAAGTGCTCAATACATATTTGTTAAATTGTTTAATTTTATTAAATGCCTGTTAAAATAAAGCACACATAATAGCCAAGGCCAACATTGCTTATGGCTTTGAAAAACAAATGAATGCCAGTCCTCCTTTAACTTGTTTTGATTTATTCCACTGGGTGGTGGGTAAGGGCCCAAAGCAATTCCTGAAGAAATAGGAATTCTCCGAACAACTGAAGGTTATTATTTTTGTTGGTAAAGCATACTTGTGTAGTTTTGAAATTAGCATGCTTTTGACACATCAACCTTCCTCTTCATAGCTTTTTACCAACTACACTAAATTTCAGATTAAGTTAGGTTCTATTCAGAATGACTGCCAGGCACTTGAAGAGTTCAAATGGCTTAAGGACATGAATTACCACTGCCAAATGAAATTGGCATGACAGATTCAAAGTATTTATGGGCTCTTTTAAACAGGTGTACAGATCTGATCTGTTGGAATCCACTAGAAAAATCCTTGGAAATATTTATTGATTTACTTCTTTACCTTTTTTTAAAAGAGCAATTTTTATTAAGCATCATAAGAAAGAGCTGTAATGAGCTCTTTCCAGGGAATTCTATCAAAATTAAGACAATGCAATATCAAGTTTCTGGTTCTAGGGATAAAAGTCTTTCCAGACTTTTCTGGAAGATGCCCAGAGGTTACATCACCACTTGACAGGATTCCTTCAAGTTCTAATGGACATGAGAATTTTTGGTAGATTAACAAGAGTTAGGTGTAGTAAGTCATATACTAATTAGGTGACCATAGAGGGCATAAAGTCTGGACCTCAAAAGGCTTATAACTCATTAAATATATAAAACTTTTCAATGGGAGAAATGTCCAAGAATGTGCAGCCATCTTTAATCTGCCACAGACTTGGTCTATGCTTAACACCGAACACGCCTCCTCCCCATTTGTAACATTGTTCCTGGTACTTAATAAATATTTATTAAATTAACAGATGGACCTTAGAAATAGTGTAGGGAAGAAAAACTAAGTGAACAGCTGGGCTTTGTGGTAAATTATATGTGGGAGGCAAAGGAGAGGAGGGAAAACAAAGTGATGAAGTTATGAGCCAGGGAAGCTGAAGGGCCCTTGAGAGCAATTTCAAGAAAGGAATATTATCTCATTTTTTGAAAGAATAACTTTTTCAAAAAACCACTGGGGCCGTCCCCGAGCAATTGTAAATTTTTAAAATATTGGGTCACATCTTAAGGGTAAGGAACATAGGTAAAGATTTGGAAATCACAGAATTCCAAGCAATGGTTAAAAATGAAGCAGATAAATAAAAATAAATAAAAAAATAAAAAGTAACGGGGAAAAAAAAAAAAGAAAAAGAGAAAAAAATGAAGCAGATTATTTCATCCGAAGGAGAGAATGTAGCGGGAACGGTTTTAAAGTCACTGAGTAGCAATGTTAATGAACATTATTACAAGAACATTTTTGTTGACCTTATTAGGGCTGTTCACCCATTAGTGTTAGTAGGTGCTTCACCGAACTCAGTGGTAAAGAGATCTCCGTTTTGAGAGGTATCTTAATGCCCACATTTCAGAGACTTCCCAAGTTCTCTGTTAAATTTGTGATCCGCTGAAATGTGGCCGACACATATGCCACTCCATGTTTAAAAGTTTACCTTCTTCTTGGAAACAATTAATCTGGCTGTTTCTAGGCCAGCGGGAGCAGAAAGTTCTTGCGAATCAGGGTGGCTCGACCGGGGTTGTGTGTCTTGCATTTTAAATCCCTCTCTGCCTTCCGATCGCACAAGTTGTAAAGCGTTCCGTAACCCCGTGAGCAGGAGAAATGAGAGGCTCTGCTGAGACGGTAATCTTGCTCTAAACAGGTCTCTGGCGAGTGCTGGTGAGTGGTGATACATCACGCAGCTCTCTCCTCTAAAGGCGCCCGGTGTCACCTCCACCGCGCTCCCTGCTCGGGCTCAGAGATAGGAGAGCTTCCAGCCAGCATCAATTCGAGTTCTCTGCGCAGTCGCCCGCACCGGTGCATTAGCTACTGAGCAATAGACCTGGCCCACAGCCTAATTATTAACATTTGAAAGTCAGCTGCTGGGCAACTGCAGGAATAGCTTCGATGACATTTAAAATTATGGATTTTTCTCCTCCCACTTACTGGACAGGCCTACTGCAGAGCGGTTTCGGGATATATTGTCAGTGCAATTGGAGATGCCATCGCACCGGTGTCGACTGTGACCATTGATTACAAGGACGCGGTGCATTCTAATTGGGACAATAAACACTAAACACTTATTGGAAAATGAATAAAAGAAATAGTGATAGCTCCATGATTAATTATCACTAATACTAAAATTAATCATATTTATTTAAGCATTTAGGTGCTAGGTTCTATAAAAGGCAAAACCACCACCAAAACCTCACAGCTGTAATAGTAGCCCTGCCTACAGGACATTTTATATCCTGTTTAGATAAAGCAGACAGACAGATTAGAGCTGTACTTCACACATTCAATCAATAGGCCATAATGATTCATAAATAGAGGTCACTTAAAAGTGCCACCTTCCGGCCTGGGAAAAAGCCTTCGGAGTTCTAAGGATCTGCTAATATTCATTTAAGGGAGTATTTTAGGCTGAATGTAGCTGGCGAATGTGGGTTCCCTTTTGGAAAAGGAATTTCCTCCACGCCCTGTCCGACAAATGAACCTAGACTGAAGGTGGCTCGGGGGTGACTTAAAGCTAGCGCCGACATTTTCCTGCAGTCACTGACAGATTCTGAGATAAGTCACATCCTGAGTGTGGTTGGTGCTGGCATGTTGCTCCTTTCTCGAGGGAATCCACTGAGTGCTCAGCAGATCGTGGGAGGGAAGCATCTGTTACAGTGATGTGCCCAGTGAGATGGTTTGGAATCTCTCTCATTAAGGGCAGGTGCTTCCCTGATCTCTGACTCATCACGCTGAGAGTCATTTTGCACTGTGGCTGCAAGGGGGAAATATACATGTTTGAAGTTATTTACACCATTATCCTGTGTCTCTGCCGTTTCACCTAAAAAGCTAAAGGAATAATAAGAAGAAGGATACACAGCACAAAGTGGCTGTAAAAAGTAATTGAACGCAAATACTTAAAAAGCACTTTTAGGTGATAATAATAATATTTTACATTTGTCGAATAGTTTATAGCTAAGTAAGGCTTTGTAAATCACTTTGTATGCATTATATAGGTCATTTAAATCTCAAAGTCAACCTACCAAGTGCACAAACACTTTATAAATGACGAATAACTAATACCAAGGGCACATAAGTTAAAAAATTAACTTTACAGATGACATTATTTTAAATGAATGGAAAATCACTCTTTTAGTAATTTAACATGGGCTCCAATACCCTAGAAAGAAAGAGGATTTGACCTCAGCTTTAAAGTTGTCTTCATTGTTAATTTCCATGAAAACCTTAACATTGTCTAATTATAGGGTTCTGCATTCATTGATCTCACTAATTCAACTGTTTTATCTGAGTGCCTCTCCTGAATTGATAAATCTAAATTGCACATTTTCTAAACTGCTAAGCTCAGGAGAAATCTTGAAGGTAGCCCAGAGGGCCTTGGCGTCTTTTGCACCCGTCTAGCACCATCTACTGTAACTTTGCAATATTGAGTTTATCATCCTTTTCTCAAAACCGTGCTGTACAGAGTCCTTCTAGAATCTAAACTGTAGATGCTCAGCTGGCATTAATTACACAGTCCACCAAAGGTGTGTCCATGGTGAAACAAAAAAACAAGCAGTTTTGGTGGTGAACCACGTGAAAATCAATCTGGACTTCATGGTGTTCAATTTTATCATCGAGGAATGGATTTCTCAGATCTCCTGGCTCATCTTGAACTCTGTTGTGGCAGAAACTATATTTTTGCTAGAGACCTTTCTAAAAGGAAAGGGTAGTTACATATATTTTTTAAAAACCTGTAAAGCGTCTGCAATTGCCTTCTCCCTGAAGAATGTGTGTTCACATGATTCACACAACTTGTTGTTTTATCATTCATCTGCCTCCTTGGCGGTAATAGGACATAGAGAGAATGAAATCAATATTCTTTTCTACTTGCCTAGCACAAATGGATATTTACGTGGGGTCAATAGTCCTTTTGGAAGGTTTTATATAATGTTCAAAATACTTTTACTCCAGGTAGAGAGAGGCCGAAGGATGAAACGATAGAGGAAACATATGGTTAGCCATAGTTATTATCAAGGCCCTGGCTTCTGTTTGGGGTGTGGATTTGCAGGTGCTTATTACATTATCCAAACTAACTAAATAAATCAAAAGAAAAAATAAAGTAGGCCACACGTGAACCAATGAGAGAGTCAGTCGTGAACCAAGGATTAGGATAAATCCAATTCCTTGCTCCTGCAGTCCAATGCTAACAGAAAAAAAAAAGAAAAGAAAATATTCCTACTTTGGTTTGAATATTGGAAACCAAAGACTTTCTGCATGGTGACTTTTTTGACAAGTGAGGCAACAATCAGGGCAGAGCCTCAAGACTAGTTAGGAGCTGCCTAACTAGTTTCCTGGTCTCTGAAGAACTTTCTTTGTCACTGTCTCTCTGCAGGCTATTCCATCTTTGTATGTCACTGACATTGATCATCCCAAAGTACAGCACTCCTCTCACCAGGAGATGGTATAAGCATCAAGAGACAGGTACAAGAAACTTGCTAGAAACACTATTTGTGATAATTCCAAACTAGAAACCATCCAAATATCCGTCAACAGTATAATGGACAAATGTGTATCCATATTTACTCACACAAAGGAATATTCTACAGCAATGAAAACGAATGGCCGACAGCTACCACAACAACCTGGATGAAGCTCACATATACAACGAGTATAAGAAGCCAGACACTAAATAATATGTACACAGACACACAAACATAAGTATGTACATACACAAAATAATATCTTATTGCATTTATATAGAGTTCACCAAACAAGCAAAAATTAAACTATGTTTAGGGAATGCATGCCTAGGTATAAAACTATGAAGAAAAGAAATGGTATCATAAAAGTCAGGTTAGTGGTTACCTTTGAGGAGGTGAGATGATGGTTAGGAGGATGCCTGAGGAGGCAGCCTCTGAGGGACTGGCAATTTTGTACTTCTTGACCTACGTGCTGGTTACATAGGTATTTACTTTATGATAGTTCACTTAGCTATACCCTTACGATTTAAACACTTCCTTGAATTTCTGTAATAGTTCACAATTAAAGACGACTCTCTACTATGTCCCCATTGCCCACCTAATTCCCTATCCTATTAATTAGAGCTCCCCATATCTGCTCCAAGATACCATTGTTGTCTGGCTCCCTCTTTTCCCTATCGTGTACATCAGGCTCTGATCATACTATACTCCTCATGATTGTACTTCTTTCACTTCTTTGCCTAAATGCCCACCTCCTTCTCCCAACCTCATTCTCGCCCATTGATTTCACACCTATCTTTTGAGTTAGTCTAACTGCGACTTCCTCCATGAAGTCATTCCTGAACTCCTGGGTCAGAGGTCATTTCTCCCACCTCTGAATTCTAATTTCCCTTTGAGCGTCTCTTATAACAACTACTATATTCTCCTTGGTCCTGGAGTTTGTGTGTGTGTGTGTGTGTGTGTTTGCATGTTTGTCTATGTATGTGCCTTCTCTTTGTCCATAAGAAACAAAGCTTTGAGCACAGTAGTAGCTGCTCAATAAATGTAGAATACATTTATTCTTCAGTGGGTGAATGAGAAGGACTATCCATTCAACTGTTTGGGACCTCAAATACATTTGCAGAATGACTGGATCCACATAGTCAAGTTTGCTGGCTGTCATGGAGAGCTGAGTTGTGCCATTCTGGAAACTGGCCTGCAGTCCCAACTGGATTATACAGGTCACTCTATGCTGCTGGTCCTGGGACTGTAACCCAAATCAGTTTTGTGGGAATGTCTCAAGGTGCATGTGGGTGGGCATTTATATAGTTCACATATAGAGCTACCACTTTGTGGGTATGTGTATGGGGGGCAGGTAGGTGCAATTCGTTGTAAATTAATTTGTAAAGCCACAAATTACAAATATGTTTGTTATTTGTTGGAATCCAGAACGTTTTACCCTTTTGTCCCCAAAGTCTGTGGTTCAGCCTGAGGAGAGAATGAAACTATGCATTAGAGAAGACCCTTAAGGCTACTTACAAAGCAAATGGTGCCATCACTGGTTAATCATTTGTGTGTATAAGGACATTCATAAGTTAGGCATCCCTGAGTCAAGAAATAAATACATTGTGAGCATGTGTGGATGTTTGTGTGTGTGTTTGTTATGGCCTATAGTTGGGAATCTGCTCATTAGCAAATGGCATATCTATTTTGGTTGACTTCACAGAATCGTTCCAAAATAACTGAAGTGTCACCGGATTTCGAAGGAAGGCTTATAGTAATGCAAATGTTGACTTAGGTAGGACTTAAAGCTAAATAGCAAAAATAAAACAGTGCACCATTTAGAGAAAGAGTCTTGAGAACTTTGAGTGGGTGACATTGAAAAGTACAGAAAATGTCTTTGTATGAAAAGTCCTGTTAAACTTGCTTAGCTCAAGTCAGAACTAATTGTTCAGATTTGGTAGGGAGGGGGTGGGTGACCTTAATGGTTCTTGGGCAGGATCCCAGCAAAAAGTTAATTTTGCACATGGGCTCTAAAATGCATTATAGACATATGAAGTATTAGATGCGAAGTGTACTTGATAGCTAAGGAATGTTTGAAATTCAGAGCAATTCCCTGAAAGAAGGAAGAAATGAGTCTATGTTATATTCATTTGGCAAATGGCCTCAAACATTTGAGATGGTTCCCAAACTTTCTGTGAATTGCTTGCTTTAACATGTAATTTTGTTGGTTAAAAACCTATCAAGAAAATTCAATAGAAATCATCAAAATAATATATTTTTACAATGATCTGCGAAGAACTTCTAACTTAGAAACAAAGGAACACTCTCTGCACTTTTTCTCAAGTCCTAGACGAAGTATAATTCAGGAAATGAAGTCATGTGATAGAAAATGTCGATACTATTCTTTGTCATTGTGTCATGATCTTTTTTTAGTGGTTTGAAGTTTCTTTGTGAGTCCCTTATGCAAACTCTAAGCCCAAATGGTTATCTTTGTTTTGGACAACTTTGGAACTGTCTATGAATTTTATCTGGTGGTCCATAAGGAAATACAGCAAAAGATAGGTGGCTATGTGGTTTTACTATGGATTTGCTCCTTTAAAAGCATTGCAGCTGCACTTTTCATTGGGGTTCTCTGTAGAAATCTGGAGTTTTGATATTGAATTTCAAGGCTGATCTTTATTATTATTATTATTATTATTACTATTGTCATTGGCACTTTACAAGTGTTTTTCTGTTGTGCATGCTGGAGAAAATGAAAAAAACCATAGTAAAAAATAATTTTGTCCAGGTGGTACATAAATCAGTTAAGGACATACAGTTCTTTGTGGCAAATAAAAACATATGTATTACCTAGTGCACTGAAACATTATTTGTCAAATGAATGTTATAGATGTGTTAGGATTTAGATACGTGAGGAAGAAGAATATTAGAGTCGGACATAGCAATAACCCATATTTTTGCCTAATATGGAATAATTGGAAACAAATATGTGAAGAATTTTATATAAATTACGGTAGAGCTGAAGGTAATTTCAGGTTGATATGGGGATTTCCCCGTTAGGAAGATTATCTACTATTTCCTCTTAATTTTCAATTTGTTGAAGACTGCTAAATATTACTATCAAACTCCAACTAGAGAATTCAGAAATAGAAATTACAGTGGATACAGTGTTAGCTAGAAAAATGCCTGATTACCAGTGTAATCTGAAAGCAATAGGGATGTCTAATTATATGTATGTATATGTATATATATTTTAAATTTTTTATTTTTTTAAAAGATACTTAGATTACATAAATGTTACACAAAAAAATATAAGGATTCCCATATGCCCCACTCCCCACATCTCCCACACCCTTCCACATAAACAATATCCTTCATTAATGTGGCACATTCATTGCAATTGATAAACGCATCCTGGGGCATTGCCACTGGGCATGGACCATAGCTCACATTGTAGTTCACACTCTCTCCCACACAACTCTGCAGGTTATGGGAAGTTATAAAATGGCCTACATCTGTCATTGCAATGTCATTCAGGACAATTCTCAAGTCCTGAAAAAGCCCCCGTATTACACCTGTTTTTCCCTCTCCCTGCCCCCAGAGCCTCCAGTGGCCACTGCCTCCACATCAGTGTTGTAATTTCTTCCATTGCTAGAATCACAGTAAGTCTATAGTAGAATACCAGTAAGTCCACTCTAGTCCATAGTTCATTCCCCAATCCTGAGGATTCTGGGATGGCGATGTCCACTCCACCTCTAATTGAGAAGGGGTTTCGATCCCATGCAACCAATGGATGGGACTGTCTTGCTTGCAGTTGTAGGCTCTCGTTTCCTTGGCATGATGGTTGTCAATCCTCACTTCCTTGTTAGTTGTCCTGGGTGAGTTCAATGAACTGGAGAGTAGGTGTTGCAACTCCACTGAGACTCAGGGCCCAGCTGGCACATGGACCACCCAAAGATTCCAGTCTCTTGGATGTATACCTACAAACTCTAGCACCAAGTATAGGTTTAAATAGAAGGGACAGATGAGCCATGTGTAGGGAAGCCATAATTGAGTCCAACTCTGTCACTCTCAGGAACACAAACTCCAAAGTAGGGCCCACTGGCAAGGCACCAAACTCCGGAGCTATCTACCCTGACCATAGGACCTGGGTGTCTCCAGAGCCTTCAGGAGCCCCACTATTTGGGGTAGTATCCACTTTGGCAGTTTATGAGATCTATATGTATATATTGAGTATATCTATATGCAATATATCTTTTTTTTTTCTTTTATATATCTTTTTTTATTTGACTAATTACTGTGTCATGCAAATTCTTTTTCTAACCTGAAATCAGACAGTTCCATCTATGTCCTTTCTGCATTTATGTATATGGATTATGCTATATTATCTTATTTTTCCTTATTAATGTGTTATTTTATAATTTTCTGATTATTTTAAATGTGTTTTGCTTCCCATTTTAATTATAATTTAGAAATGGCTTGTAACTTCTTTTGTAACCTCCTTTCAACTAATCCCATAAAGTACTTAACATATAAGATATGTAAGTACTTAAAGATGCTTTGTAAACAAATGAATTAATTTATTTGCTATTATTTACCATTGAGATATCTTAGATTAGACTGATAATTCAAGGAACTGATGCAGGAATATAAAAAACTTCAGAATAGTTATAGTTTGCTTTAGTGTATTTTTTTAAAGATTCATTTATTTACTTTATTTTTCTTTATTTATCCCCTCCTTCCCCAGACGGTTCTCTCGTCTGTCTGCTCATTGTTTGCTCGCCTCCTCCAGGAGGCACCGGGAACTGAACCCGGGACCTCCCACATGAGAGGTGAGTGCCCAATGGCCTGAGCCACATCTGCTCGCCTTGGGTTGTGGTGTCTGCTAGCTTGTGGCATCAGCTTGTTGCAGCGGGAGGCGGCATCTGCTCATCTTCTTTTAGGAGGCACCAGGACCCAAACCCAGGACCTCCCATGTGGAAGGCAGGTGTCCAACTGGTTGAGCCACGTCTGCTTTCCTAAGTGTATATTTTTAATCCCAATTTTGCAACAGAGCTAGGTTTTCCAGGCCCTACTGAAAGTAAGTGAAAAGATAATTTTACTCTTTTTTGTGACATGTATTAAACAGGCAGGAGCTATTTCAATTTTAATTTTAAAAATACTTTTCATATATTACTTTTGCCCTCTAAATGTTTCTTGATTTAACCAGAATCGTTATAGTGTATCCCAAAGCCCAGCACCTGATAGCAACTTTTTAAAATGGGACATTTTTAGGTATTTTTCTCTTAAAATATAATCCATGAATCATTTGTGGTAAATTAAAACCAATTAAATGATCAATGCCATGTTTTACTTGTTTTATGAACTTGATATGTTTATCACTCAAAATAGATGTTTGACCTCAGTCATATGTTGATTGAACACACATTTGTTATGTACATATCATTTCCCCTTTGAAAAGACATTATCTTTACATTTCTGCTGCTTCTTCCTCTTCTCCTCCCCCTCTCTCTCCCCCCTCTTCTCCTGAGACCTGAAAACTATAAAGGGGGAAGAGGTAGTAGGAATAAATTCTGGGAAGTTTATGACCATTTTGAAAAATAACATGAGTTAGAAATGAACTGTGGAAATGATGATTTAAAAGAAACCAGAGGGAAGTGGATGTGGCTCAAGTGGTTGGGCTCCCGTGTACCATATGGGAGGCCCTGGGTTCGGTTCTCGGGGCATCTTGGTGAGGGCAAGCTGGCCCGCGCCCGCGGAGAGCTGACGGCCTGCACCCATGGAGAGCTGGCGCATC